>WOVY01004370.1:0-147710 GCA_013436015.1 Rhipicephalus annulatus
GAGAGATTTCTTCTGTGCGTTGTTTAACAATAAAAAATAGCGCTCAATTACATGCCAATGGCTGCTAATGGGGAATGAGAGACATGAGCATTCGGCTTTTAGTCAACGCGCACGCTGCGATCCCCATTAGCAGCCATTGGCATGTACATTGAGCACTATCGGACAAGAAAGGGATGCTGCATTATACTCGCTGGGTGTAACCTCCTTAGCTTTAGAAAGGTTTAGCGAGCGTTGAGCCGCAGTGCCATGAATACAATGAACTTGTATATACCATGATGAATGAACTCAAGGTGGTTAAAAATGAGAGTAGATACGAAGCGCAAGCCGTAAGAAAGTAAAAGCCGAATTCTCCTGTCTCTCATTTCTCATTAGCAGCCATTGGCATGTAAATTGAGCCCTATCTGACAGGGAAAGGTTGCTACGTTATACCCGCTGGGCGTAACCTCCTTGGTTTTCGAAAGGTTTAGCGAGCGTTTGGTCGCAGTGCCATGAATACAGTTGAACTAGAATATACCATGAACTCGAGGTGGTTAAAGGTGGGAAGTGGACCCAAAGCGCAGGCCGTAAGAAAGTGTGCGTGTGCCACCTCTCGGTTAGTCCTTGGAATGTCCGCTGGATGGCGGTGCTTCTATATGGGGAATATATGATAAAAAGATGCGAGATGGTGGGACTTGGAGTGTTGAATAGATGAACGAACGGACACACAAACAGATGCATGGATGGACGCATGAACGGACGCAGGGGCGGATGCACGAAAGAACGCAGGGACGGGCGCACAAACAGACGCATGGACGGTCACACAGACGGACGCATGGACGGACGAATGCTTCGCCCACTCTGCATCATTCACTCCGTGGATATGCTGCCATTTTTTTTCTTTTTCACATGACTTCCACATTGCCAGCCGCGGAGAAAATGGGGATGTACCGAGCGTCCTTCTGAACATGCGAAAACCACAGCCAAGGCTTCTTTTTTTTTTCACTTCTCCATCTCCCAACCCTCCCTACCACGCAGTAGCGAATCATAAATAAGACGAACGTCGCCGATGAACGACCGAAGCCCGGGGTCGGCTTCCTCTCCCTAATTATCCGGCCATCCCCTGCGATAGACAGGCCGGTCATTTTACCTAATGGACTGCCTGCTCGAATGGGGAGAGAAAAAGGCTGCGTGATGACACCCTCGTTTGCATACTCTTCGGGAGCCACGAAGCCAGCTATATAGCAGTGGGTGATCGAAAGAAAGTAAACGACCACGTGCAATATACGGTACGAAGAGATAGAAAAGCAGCCACTACTAAAAGAGCCGGCTCGTCCCAGTCATATTCCTATACAAACTGATAGAAAAAGACAGGCCACGTATATGTTTGCAGGGTTGCTATTGGGAAGTCGTAAGCGCGCCATGATCAGACTGGAGGAAATCTGTGCCAAACAGCCGTTTACGTTTTGAGCACGATGCAGTCGTCAATTTGTGGTCTACCACAGTGCCTGTCGTTTCCTGCGGACCTCCGATGCAAGAGGCGCATTTGAGATTCGAGCATTGTATGCGCTTTCATGCTAATGCGATGCCCCATTCCGTACTCACTCAATGCGTTCAGGAATCTCCAAATTCTATTTTGCTATGCGATCTTCATCGATTAAACATGCGCCAACATTTTGTGTTAGGTGCGTGTTCTGAACATCGATTCGGCTATGAACTCGGAATGGTCGTTAGGCTGCCTAAAGGAATCGAATACTTCCGTGGGTGCCCTTCTTTCCTGTTTCATGTTTTTAGCATTACGACAGATGTAACATATTTAACAAATAATACTATATTCCAGTTAATTTTTTTCTGTGTGGAACAAATGAGAATTGCAGTTGAGGCCCTCAGTGCACACGAAAACCATGAATCGAACAGCAGCGTTTTCAACCGTTTGTAAGAAGAACAAATCAGATGCTGGTGTTAGCACATTAGCAGTTTGTACGAGTCTTTGTCCCCTTCCCTAATCCCCCAGTGTAGGGTAGCCAACCGGATGTCTTTCTGGTTAACCTCCCTGCCTTCTCCCTTTTTGTTGCTTCCTCCTTCTCCTTTGTCATTGTTGTCTTCGCATACAGATGACATAGCCAGGGAAGATGGCAGTTGCGTGTTTAAACACCCCTCTCCCCCACATTTCATTCAATATTTATTGTGTAAATACATACACGCACACATACAAAAGCATGCACAGACATACCTATAAAGATAGATGACCCCCTCATTCCTCTAAAAAATTGCTAACTACGTCTCCTCTCTTGGCGCTTATGAACTGCCGCAGCCTACGAACAGTTTCACAAATGTATGCGCAGCGGCCACGCTGAAATGGCAGATGCGGAAACAACGATGGGCGTCTGCCTTTGGCCAGAGGCTGAAGCAGAGGCGCCATCTCTCCACTGGTCGATGCATCGCCGAGACCTCGGCAGCGCGGCAGGCGGCGAAAGAACTTAAACGGAGTCCCGTTCTTCCGCATTTTTCGGAGCACCACTGTAATAATGGCTTACCGTCATTATACCTTGGTTCCGTTGCCCTTCAATGCCCTAGTTAATGTATCATTTTATTACCTCTAATCGTGCTCCGATTTTGCAATGCGGGGACATAATATGAGCTTCATATCACCAAGTGAGGAAGGCGTCTGGAGTTTGTACGACCTAAATGAACAATTATGGCACTTCCGTGTTCATGTCTTTTCTCCCTCTCTCTCTCTCTGTCCTGATTGTTTTCTTTATTTTTCTGTTTCCTGTTCCCTTCCATAGTTTCAGGATAACTATGTGGTTATTTATTTTCCGGCTGAGCTTCCCGCCTTGCGAGTTTCATTTTTACATCTACATTTCATTTTAGTTCTTCATTTTGCCTATATGGGGGCATCTAAACCAGCGCATTTTTTTTCACTATAGCTCAGAGTATACAAACGACCTGTTTGTAGTGTGTCTCGTCTGGCAGTCAAGGATTTAGTGCATGTTCTTGAGAGTGTTGCTCTAAGGTGTCAAGTTCAGTGCGGATGTGGGTTACCTGTCTGGCTACCTGCACGGCTAACTTGCCTGTAAAATTGTAGTTCTGAACTTGTTCAGAAAGTGTCTACTTCCCTCTACCACGGGTCAACTTTACATCCAGAAACAATTCGTAGTAGTTAGGACATCACGTGTGAATGGGCTTTATTGGGCAGTGTAATTGTGTTTGAACGGTGCTAGTGAATTAATAAGTTCGTGAAATAATTCGAGAAATTTCAGTCATTCCTCAACCTCCTATGAAGCATCACATTTAGTTACTTTCAATTGTTAGCGTCTAGTATTTTTTTTCGCCAAGCTTTGAACATTTTTACTGCGTGTATATTCACCAAACTTTCAGTCTCCGGGAGGTCTTTTCACTTTTTTTTAAGCTTTCATCGCTTGTGTCATGACTACAACTTCGTAAAATCAAGCCAAGCTGTCGCGCTATATTATTAAACAGGCGTGATTTTACCTTTTTTGATAACCCAACTGACCGCTGCCATGAGCACTCAAAGGGAACACGGATAACATTCACCTGTTGCACACAAGTTGGAAACTGAATGATCTCTCTCTGCATTATTCAGGTGGCATGCCTCTTCTATTATTTCTACAGGAATCACCAGCTTCGGGCTCGGACAGTAGCACGACATATTGGACATTAATTAATTTCTTTCATCCATCCATCGTTTCGATTACCACCAAAATACCCACGACATTGGCAGGAATAACAGTGGTCGTTGTTAAATCGTCGTTATTCCAGTACAGCAGTAAAACATTGCGGAAGAGTTTAGGCATCACGTCAAATGTTGCAGCTCCCAATGCAACTGTCGCTGTGGTTCAGATTACTTGACCATTCATTGTTCTCTGTGGCGTAAAACAGTTTTTGGGCGGTTACTCAGCCTTAAGGGATGCCTATATGGAGAACTCAGAGAACTATGTTCATCGAAGATTCCACGGGCTGTGAGCCATTATCTTCTGACAATGTGAAAACCTGCCTACTAAAAGAAAAAAAAAGACTTTTCTGTCTTTCTTTTTATTGGTCTGCACGAAAAACAAAAAGAAAACACCATCTCGTCGTCGAGAACCATTAAAGTGACCCTCGGAAATAGCATCACAGTAGTAACAAATGTATGCGCCATTATGCGAAAAATCATCAAATATTTATCGATATGTGAAGATTTCCTCATATGAGTGTTACAACATACAAATCAGATGAACCCGACGAACATTCACGATATTTCTTACATGCTCAATTACGCTGACGGTACGCAATATATTTATTCGCTTATACTGGTGAAACCATGCACACTTCGACAACATATTAAGAGTTCAATTTTCAGTATGCTCCAAGCACTTATGTTATTAACTTAATGTATGCCCGCAGAACCGAATGTTTTGAGGAAAATTCATTTCAGCCCCTTTTTATTTCACGTCTTTGGATTGACACGCTAAAAAATAAAAGAAAGAATGAGTTTAATTGAGTTGAATAAACTTTATTTGCCCAACGGTTGTTGCTGTGCGTGGGGCTAGGCTGCCAGGAACACATCGTTCTAGGATCTTCTGAGGTCCTCGGCGACGGCCCTGGCCTGCTGGACGGCCTACACCTGGTCTTCGAGGGCCTCGCGGAAAAGGGTGGCTTGCCATCGCTCTTACCTTGCTGAGCGACGGCAAGAAAGAATGAAATTCCTTCAGAAATGCACTATATAAATAAAAAGGTGCTTTTTTTATGATGTCCGCTTTATCACCGTTACACTGCAGTGATTTCCACATTTTTGCTGCTTTGTTATTGCACTGTAATCGAGTAATGTTCAAATAAAGTTGACACGTCTATCTCAATCTTTCTCTCCTGCTTTATAATGTCCTGTCTTCACGTGTGTGTTTGGTATATCGTCACGAGGGGGAGGGGATGAACAATATTTCATTTAGTGCTCAGCGCACCTATACAGTAAGCATTTTTAATGCCAAATCTTCTTTTTTATGCAAGAAGCTACTCATATGATATTTCCCTGCAAGCTCGAATGTTATTCAAAATATTCCGTCTATTTTTCTCTGGCTTTTTTTCTCAACACCGAGTAATACAACGCGAAGAAACCTGACAAACATGGGAAAAAATTGCGCATTCCAAGTGAAATAAGAGCCCCAAACACACCAGTTGAAGGTTCTATCATATTTTCATTTTCTTTATTATTCGTAATACTCTCAGGGTGCACGCTATTAACAAAATAATGAGCAGGGAAAACCAGAAAACAGGAAACCCCGATTATGTTCCGTATTACTCTTAACTATGCACGTGGCTTAGAACGTAATGCAAGAAATTAACCGTCACAAACAATTCCCAACCTCTACATCAGTACAGCCGAACACTTTCGAAAGCACTGAAATCACATCGAGGTTCCCTCAAAGCAGCCGTGCAGATGCATGCACGATCGCCCTGTTTTCTGAAGCCTTCAAATAAGAAATGAAGCCAGAAATAGCACGTTGGAGTTGTTGATTCCAGCCTTCGTCCTTATTTTGTTTGCCTCTATTTTCTTTTTGATGTCAGCGACAACGCACCGCGTCTGCAGCAGCGTTTTCTCGCCTGGGCTGAAATCAGCGAGGCGTTGCAACGATCCGAGCACACGTTCGTGACCGTACAACACACAAAACACACGCGCGTCGGACCCGGTGAGGCGGCGAACAGAGAGGCAGGAGAGAACGGCGAGATACCGCGGCGCAAGAGACGGCGATCCTACGCGCCGCAGCGTCCAAGCGGGCGAGAAAGGGGCGCGCCGGAGCTTGTTGTAAATGCAGGGCGCGTGTGCCGAGCGCCGACCAGGGTTTCACCCCCTTTGATGATCTGGAACCTCGCAGCTGAGCTCCAATTTTACACGAGCACGCTGTAGACAAGGCTCGGCCGCGAAGGGGGTGTTTTGTAGCGCCGCTCATGCGTCGCCCACCGAAACTATAGCTCCCCTCTGCGGTGGCGGCCCGGGTGGGACGAGTCGGTGTTGTAAGTCTGGCTCAACCCGAGTGAGGGGGAGATTAGGCTTGCTAAAGGGGAAGAAGGGTTACAAATTTTGGGAGAGGTGGAGAAATAGCGGTTGGGGGGATATGAGAAAAAGGGCTCAAGAGCTTGGTGCGTGCAGTACAGAGCTTAAAGTCTAGATATATACAGAAGCGAATTCGTGAGATCGTCAGGTGTGAGCAGTGCCCGCGTACCACTTTGTTCTGTTAAGGAGTATTGCGTTGCGTGGGTTTCGAGAGTATTCGCGGAGTTACTTGCGCGATCAAAAAAAAATGGAGAACGGGAAAAAAAGAAAAAGAACTGATATGGTTGATAGTCGCGGTCTCTCCCATTGTTCGGTGTAATCGCCGACTTTTTTTTCACACATAAAAACGTGATGAAATTCTGAGAAACCAAGTTCAACTTTTTCGGGATACTGCTCTGATTTTTTTTATTTAACGGCGCTTCCTGTGGTGAATTTAGATTGCCGTATCGTGGGTGCACCTGATTTAGGTTTCTTTGAAGTGGTTTAAGCGAATTCCAGAACTCTTATAGGTGGAGCTTCCCTCAAGCTATCTGTGTCGAGTTAACGACAGCCTCATTCATAAAAAAAGTTAATACTAGACATCATCACTTCTCATTCTTAAGGACGTCGCCTTCTCGGTTGTTTTATACTTATACTCTATATACCTCAATGGAGGAGTTTGGTCACAGGTGGGTCTCTCGGCCGCCCTCATTGTTGACCTATACGAGAAGCATCTCATATCATCAACGCTTCGAACTCCGTAATGGAAGCGGTCCAGATGCACGACACCTGAATACAAAAACGCAACGAACTTTGGAGCACCGCGCCGATGTGGTCAACGTTCGTTTCTGTCTCGTTGCGATGAAGCTTAAAACGTTTGGGAAAGGTTCTACTTGGCGAGACAATAACAGTATTGTTCTCGACAGTTATCTGGGAAGGAGAATCTCTGCTTGTGACAGCTACTCGCTCTCTACACGACCATGAGAAGCGTATGAGGGAACTTTCGTTGCACCTACGCAAAAGAGAATTTGAATTGTCTTGCTTGTTGTCATCCGCGATGGGTCAAGTTTGATGGGACGCATCCGCTTAGTGCTGCTGTGTAAAAGAGCAAATGAGTTTTAAGTCTGTGCTGATCCCGTCCACATTTTCTTTTTGTGTCATGTATGTGGGCATAGTTTTATGTTTTCCATGTCTTATACCAACTAGCCCCTCACAGTGCGCTTCTTCAGTTCATAGTCTAAGCATCACCGAAACGCAAATATAGAAATGTTTCAGAAAAATAAACTTTAAAGTGAAGTGTGTGTCGATTGAATGAATAAACTTTGTTTAAAGCAAGTCCAGCAGTTTAGGATAGAGAATATTTATTGAAGAATGGCTAGTTGACAAAGACGGGAGGGTCCTTTATTCCTTGAGCTCTGTGGCCATGGGGCCATCCACCAGGCACTGGCGACAAGTTGACGCTGGTCTTAAAAAAGTCCGTTTAAGAGATCGCAGCCTCCCATGCTTCCCCGAGGAGGTTGGGGTTCGCATCTTTTGTTGTTGCCAGTAGTGCTGGAGTGCTTGCTTTACACTGACGTAGAAAATGTTCCAGAGCGTCTGCCACAATGCAGTGTAGGCTCATGTAGCCCTATAATGTTGGTCTCATATAGCGCGATAGGATGCCGTGAGAGAACGTATTGGTTCGAAGCTGCATGTGCCCCAGGTGGTCAAAATTTCCGGAGCCCTCCACTACGGCGTCTCTCATAATCATATGGTGGTTTTGGGACGTTAAACCCCACAAATCAATCAATTGAAGCTGCATGTATATTTAGTCTCTTGTGAGCTTTTGATGTGGAGGAGGGCATAACCAGTGTTCAGGCCGATATAGTATTGCAGCAATGTGTGCTAGGCTACAGGGGTACCCATTTTGCTCCTTCTCCTGGTATGCGAAGAAAACAAACACCGAGAAGAAGTTGGAGACCAGAGAGAGAGAGAGAAACGAGAAAAGAGGAAGGCAGGGAGGTTAACCAGATGCTAGTATCCGGTATGCTACCCTACACTGGGGTTGGGGAATATGGGGTTGAAAGAGAAAGGAAGAGTTAAAAAAATAAATGAGAAAAACACCGACACACACGCACACGCAAAATCAGTCCACTCAGAGGCGTTCCGACAGGCCAGTAGTTCGTAAGAAGCCCAGTAGCGCTTGCACGGCTTTCTTCTGTGACGATGAGTCATGACGATGGCGCAGTATCCGTTCTTCTGACAGCGGCTGGTCATCTAACCTGTTTAGTTTATCAGAAAGGTGTTGTCTTTCCAGGTTGTATTTCGGGCAGTCACACAGGATATGTCGAATTGTTTCTTCATCTCCGCAGTGTGCACAGTCGGCGGTGTCGGCCATACCTATGCGGAACGCGTACGCACGGGTAAACGCGACTCCCAACCATAGTCTGCACAGAGCAGTAGCGTCGCCTCGTCGAATTTTTGTTGGAAGCTGCATGCTTAACGTTGAATCAAGGGATCGTAATTTTGCATGCGTAAAGAGAGGCTCATTCCAAAGAGCCAGGGAGCGTTGGCGAGCAAGCATTCGGAGCCTCCTAGCAGCGTCCGTTCTTGAGAGAGGTATTGACTGGTCGTTGGGTTCTGTATGGGCTGAACGGGCTACTTGATCAGCTCGTTCGTTACCGATAATTCCACAGTGGCTTGGCAACCACTGAAATATAACTGGGTGCCCTTTCTCTGTTATGTGGTGTAGCATTTCTGCTGTTTCAAATACCAACTGCTCGTGTGGACCATGGCGTAGATTTGACAGAAGTGACTGCAGTGCCGCCTTGCAGTCGCAAAAAATCGTCCACCGTTGCGTGCTTTGGTCGTTAATGAAACGCAGCGCAGCGCGAAGCGCTGCAAGCTCTGCTGCCGTTGTTGTGGTTGCATGAGCTGTCCTGAATTTGATGGTTGTGGCGTGCGTTGGAATAACGACCGCCGCAGTTGAGCTGTTTGGCAGGACGGAGCCGTCGGTGTAGACGTGGGTGCAGTTTTGGTACTTCTCGTAAAGCAGAAGTAATGCGAGCTGCTTGAGGGCTGGTATTGAGAAGTCACCTTTTTTCTGCATGCCTGGTATTGTCAGGTAGATGACTGGCTGTTTGAGGCACCATGGAGGAATTGAAGGTCTCGCCGCGGGCGTAAAACCAGTTGGTAGGGAGTCACCATGTGTATTTATTGTTCGACAAAAGGAAGTATGAGGTCTATCCACTGGTAGAGAGGCTAGGTGGTGATGGGGATTCCGGCCCACATGCCTTATGTGTATCCTCAAAGCTTCAATTTCAATATGGGTCTGCACGAGGTGGTCTTTGGCTATAGCTATAGTCGCCATTGTTGAGGCACCCTGAGGCAGACCTAGACATATTCGAAGCGCCTGTGCCTGAACGCTTTGTATCATGCGTCGACTTGTTTTGCTGGCGTTTGATAATGCAGGCAGACTGTATCGTAAAAAGCCAAGGAAAAGCACCCTGTACAGTCGTAACATAGCATTAGGCTGCATTCCCCAAGTCTTTCCAGCGAGAAACTTGGAAAGATGGCATATGCCTGTCAATCGCTTTTTCAAATACGATACATGAGGGCTCCATGATAAGTCTCTGTCGACTATGATACCCAGAAATTTGTGAGATCGACGATATGGTATATTTTGACCGTTAATTGACACTCTGTAATTCGACATGGGTTTGCGCGTAAATGCCAGAAGAGCGCACTTTCCGGAGGAAATTTCCAGGCCTCGATTGCGTAGATACAAAGCAGTTGAAGTAGCAGCTCTCTGTATTCTCGCTCGTAACTGCAGGCGAGTTACCGCAGATGTCCATATGCAGATGTCATCAGCGTATGTTGATAGATAAATAGAGACCAGGTTTTTGCAGGTGCTCTATAGGAGCGAAATCTTCACTGTAAGCCTGGTGCTTTATAAAATAAATATGCTCATCGATGAGAATAGAATGGTGAAATGAGAATCAATCAATGAAATAACTATTTTTATTTTGTTGTTTTACAAAATGATGTTGTTATCCCTTGAAAGAGCATGTATTTTAGGCTGTGCCTAACACTCTCTCAAATAATATGACTTGATTCAAATTATAATTTTTTAACGCTGAATAACTTTTGGAAACGTGTCGCTTAACAGTTTTTTCAGGCTATAACTCGCAATAGACTTTCTGCCACGCTTAGCGAATTTCTGCGAAAAGACCATTCAATTTTTGGAAGAAATTGGATAGTCCTTTATTGTACCCTGAAGCACCATTTGGCGTTTCATATCAGTTTAGCAAGGGCCGAAAGGATTTTGCGGAACTAACTATTCTAAATAGGTCAACATCTATGCGTTCATGATCACCTAAGGTTATCATGCAACGATCGTAACGTCAGCGTTTTTGGTATAGTATGAATTATGTGATGCTTGTCATGTGCGCTGGCGTTCGTATATATCTATACCCTGCGAAGACATAACGTCTAAGAAACATCATGTGTAATGTCAGGGAGTGCGTCAGACAGAGGCGCGAAAGCTAAACCACCACTGCGCATATCTCCATGAGCGGGGGAAAAATAATTGCAAAGTGTCGCATTCCTTTTTTTTAACAACGCAAATGTGTCACAAGTCTTCTTCTTAGTCAGCCCGGTTGTCACCACGAACAGCGCCGTTTTCTGTACTCCAGCTGTGAAAAGTCACGGCCGCAGATGAGCCAGCGCTGTCACGTGAGAGAGAGAGAGAGGCGAAGACGGGGTAATGTGAACGCGCATCGCAATAATGGGCATCTTTTGTGGACGGAAGTACTCGAAACATCTTTTGTGGGAAGAAACTCGTAGGTATTCTTCAAGGACCAATAATATAAGGCATCCATTAGCCGCGATATTTTTTATTACTTCTGTTTCCTTAATTCGTCATAGCGAGCGTACTTTATCCCGAGACCCCCTTATTTTGAGTTCTTGTCAAAGGCAACACATTTCTTGTTTCACTCCCCACTTCGGTGCTCCGAGTTCTTCCGGGTGATTCAGCCCTTCCTCTGTCCGTATGGAAACAAACCAGGCGCACTCACGGAGCCAGTCAACAAAAGCACAACGTACGAGCCATTCGCTAGCCGTCTGCGTGGACGGCTCGGCCTGCTACAAAGGTTGGCTCGCTCTTCGTGCCTCGCGGGCGCTCGTTTGTGCTCTTCAATTTGTTCGGACCGCTCCGTTTTCTTCGTTCAATCCTGCCCGTGCGCCGTGGTCGTCGGGGCCTTGTTTGTCTCGCTCTTCGCATACGAAATCAGGCGCTGTGGTGTTGCCGCTGAAGTCCCTCGCGTGGCTGGAGACCGGCTTCGCCAGTCGGCTGTATAGCGAGTTCACTCGTAGAAAACAAGAACAGACAGAGAGAGAGGAAAAGAGGCAGGAGATGGACCTGCGGGTTACAGCGCAGACACTTCCCTGCCATTTTTGTTGGCGGCATATATAGAAACACGCATATACTGCAGTTGCACGAGGAAACCTCGTCTCCCTCGGAGCATCTGCTCCCATCCGGCAGGCCACCGGAGCACCGCAGGCCGACCGCAAACGAGGCATTTGCATTCCAAACAGACGGCGAGTCCGCACGTGCCCGATCGATGTGTGCCCGACACATTCAAATTGAGGAAGAAAAAAAATAACGTGCTATCACAAACGAAACAGGCCTCGCAACGACGTCAAGAGAGGCAGCAAACGAGTGGGTGTGAGGTAGAACACGTCCAACGTCGGCCCCCACGGTCGACTCCCGCAGAAAGGGATTCGAATCAGCCCGTCGTCGCTAAGGCTCGTTCCGGCTCCCTCTAGACAATCGCTGTTTCTTTCCTCTTGTTTTCGGCCGAACCAGCTGGAAGGACCAGGCCTGCGGCTTCGCGGATGTGTCGTATTTACTGGTTCTCAAAGGGAAATCCCTCTGATGCAGGCGCACGCTTCGAATACATGCGAGCGCTCTGGTGTCATTCCGTCCTCATCTCCGTTGAGCGGACTTCGTCTGTTGAGCACTAGGCGTGAGCTGTATTTCAATGTGGACCTCCACGTCCTCCGCCAGTTACGTTCCGGGAGATGAGCCGCAGCTCTGTGCGTCGCAGACGTTGCACGCTTCGAGTCCTTACGTTACTAGCCCGTCATTCGATGACGCTCAAAGGACCACCACTTGGTATTGCTATGCGAGTCTTCCTCATTTTTTTTATGTGTGCCGTGCTGCGCTCCCGTTCATCAATTATGTCCCACGCTCATGTTGTTTGAAGGCATTGAAAACATTGAGCACAATTTGTGACGTAAAAGAGACGGTAACATAATTTTCATTTCCGTATCAACTTGCCTTCATCGCCGACGTGTATAGTAGAGCATGTATCCGATTATAAGTTGGATATCTCGCTCCGGTTACCCGGCAAAAGCTCCCTGGTGAGCTGTGTAAGAATACAAATCTGTCTATTAAGCAGCAAATCATCAAAACTTGGCACGACACAGAGAACAAACCAAGTTACTTTTGTTCTGTAAACGAAGTCAGACTGCTGAAACAGGCTAACTCAACTCACCAGTGATGAACGAAAAACTTACGCTAACAGCGAATAACTTTCATATTTGCTGTTGTTACAATCACTGAAGTTATATAAATATTCCGAGAACAAAAATTATTTGGAAATAAATATCAAAAAACACATTAAACGCAAGACACCCTAATGCAGCTTACACACGCCAGATTGATGTACGTGTAACTGACTGCATGCATCTGTGTGTACTGCGTTATGTGCTATCTCTCTTTCTCTTCGCACTCTTTTCTCTCCCGCTTTCAATCTCCCCCATTCAGTTTCCACGTGCAGGGTAGCAAAGCGGTTATCCTGGACTGGTGGACCTCCCTGCTTTTCCTTCTGTACCGTCTATTCTCTCTCTCTCTTTCTTTTCAAACCATTTAGCGCATATGTGTGCATGTCAGTATAGTTCTTCATAGCAATGAAACCTGTAATTTCAATAAATTAAATTACCACACGTGTCGCTCATGCCACATACATGTTATGAGAACGGAAGGCTTCATCTGTGCTGGCAAGTCATCGTGCTATACATGTAGGCAATCTCAAACGCGGAGCCAGGATGTCGCGCGGCCCAAGTTCAAAATGTAGCACGGAAAAACATCTGATTTTGCCGGCGAATTATTGCAGCGTGAATGCTAACAGTAAGCTATGGCAGTGTCAGTGGTATTGCATGAGGTCGATGCTAACATGGCGTATTGCAAGCCCATAAGTTAGGCATCAAGCCAGCGTGGTTGCCGAAATTAGCGGACATAGCTGATACACGCTATAAAAATGTACGTGCTTTAACGACAAAAACAGACCGTGAAAAGCACTAGAGATGATCCGATTCCTGAAAAATGGTGAAACTGGACGTTTAGAGCACAAACTGTGGCTAGCGGTTTCAAACGAAACAGTGGGACTGACCGTAAAGGAGCATTCGATGTTTACCGTTCCAGTCGCTCTCTTCCGTGAAACACCAGAAAAGCGCAGGTCTTCTGCAATTCAAGAACACGCTTCCGTAATTCGTGCGTACGGCGGACATACTGGCTGAACTTTGAGCATTCACCCCGTTCGGCAATGATACAGTGAACTAGAGCAGAACAGTTAAGCGACATCCATGGGGCAGTGCCTTGAGAGAACTGTCACGGCAGGTGGCGAACGTATATAGCGGCAGCGCTGAAGTCGCCGACTAGGCCGAAGCGGCCCGCAGTGAAAGAAATGTGGAGCTTTGCATTAATTTTATGCTCATGAAAAGTCAGAAAATGAAATCGGAAAGTGTGATGTTGGGCGACTTTGATGAGGCAAGCTTAGAGCGAGATTGGGTTTCGAAGATAGACTAAGAAATACGAGAGCGTAAAGGGGTGGAGAAGTTGTTCCAAGGACTCACAATGGAGTAAAAGAGCTGCAGGATTGCTGGAAAGTGCCAAATTGTAGATCCGCAGAGGCGGAGAAGATTTACAGGAAAGCAGGGGTAAAAAGAAACAAAAGCGTCTCAGAGTGTTTACCGACTAAGGAAGACGTATATTCAAAGGATTATGATAACTCCATTGTAAGGAAGCTTGTATACATTTACTATCAGTAGCGAGGTCGGGTTGCCATTAGAAAAAGTTATAAAGCGAGAAGAAATAAAAGCAGAAGAGGTAAACGTTTACTTGAGAGGATAGAAAATGGCTGAACATTTGAATGAATTGAAGGTGCCCACCTCCCACCTGCATCTATAGACACTAGGCTAATATAGTCTATATGTACTATATATATATATATATTAGATATATATATTATATATATAATATATATATTTATATATATTCAATGATCGGTGACGTTGCTCTTCCGTGTACAAGCACTACAAGTACGGGGAACTGCACGAATATACTCGGCTCACGTTTCGCGTGCACTGTACACCTGCTCTCATATCGCGCGAGTTTGTGTCAATCTTAGTGGGCAACTAACTACGCACGCCAACGCAATACATTACCCAAAAACTACGGCTCAGTCGTAACGCGAAGTATACACGCTCCCTGGCGTTCTCTACGGAGCTTGTTTCATGTCGCCACACATCGCGTATCACGCACGCGAGACACAATGTTCTCGCGGAGTGTGTTTTTCTATAATATAGACGCGCGTGTTTTATATGGCCCCCCAACTGCCGGCAACCACGGACTGCTTCGCAGCGCGTGTAGCGCACCCGGCTTGCCAGTGTCCACTGTCATCTTTCGGTGGCGCTGTAGAGAGGATCCGGGTTGTCGGTGTGCAAGCCGCGGTTGCAGGGTTTGCCCGAAGTGCCGAGAAGAGCAGCGAGCGGGGAATACTCATTATGATAATGCATGCAAATGGCGCCCCAGACGCGAATAGTGATGAACGCGCTGTCGCGACGGTGGGTCACTGTGGAGGAGAGAGCGTCATCATCGTCGACGCCGTCCCGCGGTTCGGGCCCCGGAAAACAATGGAATGATGAACGGCGCCTCGTCTTCACGCCCGCGAGTCTATACTGCTGCTTCTGCACGCCGGCTGGGCAGGACGCATGGCGCGGTCTGCAACGAGTGTGCTATAGTCTCGCGCGCTGTGTAGTGTATAAATGTAGTCTTCGCTGTACGCCTACACGTATAGACGAGGCCCTAAGCACCTTCAGAGCGAACATCGCCTTGCAAAATTGTTGTTGCGCGCGGAAAAAGAAAACGAGCGGAGGAGCTCGAAGCCTTGCCCTACACGCGCCTTGTAAATCTCTCATTTGCCTTTGTTCGCACTGATTCATGGCGACGGGAAGTGTCGTGCTTGCCGGGTAGTTGAAGCGAGAGTACGTGTAGTATATATACTTGGTCATGCCAGAGCGCGTAGTGTACGTAAACTCCTAACGGTCATAACAACGTGACGTGTCATTTATTTATAACTTTTGTTTTGTTTTGATCTCATGAGCTGCTACTCTAGTGTTCAACGCAGTTTGGTCGTTACGCCCAATGCGTGAAAATCGTTACACGACCTGTTTGTGAGATCGTTAACCAGTGAGTGAGTGAGTGAATGAGTTAGAGCTCTTATTTGTCGGTATTTCACGTCCCATAACCAAGATGTGAATATGATGCCGTAGCTGAGGGCTCCAGAAATTTTCACAATCTGGTATTTTGTAACGTTCGCTTAAACCTAAGTACAGTAGTCTGTAGCCTTTCCCTTCCACCGAAACGCAGCCGCCGCGGTCAGGTGTCAATCCCGCGATTTTGGAATCAGCATTCAAACACCATAATTATTAGAACACCGTGACTGGCCGTGTGTGCGCGTGTGTGAGGGAGAGAGAGGTAGAGATAGACATGCAAGCATGAAGCCTCCTATCGTTTATTTATTTATTTATTTTATTTATTTATTTATAGAATACTCAGGACAAAAAGTCCAAGCAGGGTGAGCATACATGAAACACACTAAATAACAGAATGAAACAAGGTTGCAAAGTGTTTTTTACACAATTTCTTGCATATAAGACAGAAGGGTTATGACTTTTAAAAAAGTAACAATTGAACAACATGGTGATAATACAAATCAAGGAAGTCATGGAAAGAGTATTTACACAAATGGTCAAGGGCGTTGAGGAAATGCCTTGGTTAGTTTATTCCAATCATCTATTGTTTGTGGGAAGAAGCAGCACCGAAAAGTATCAGTCCTTGCGAAGATTGGCGTTAGGGAATGAGGATAGTGGTGTCGAGTGGGTCTGCTTAACAAGGGGATACGCATGCTGCGGTGTCTAAGGGTAGCCTGTGGTTTACTATGTCTGAAAGAAACTGTAGCTGACTTTATTTTTCTTCGAATTTGTAATAGTTATATACCATTTGCCGTTAGTAATGCAGTTGGTGAGTCGGTTGACATAAATTTACTGTATATTAATCGTACTGCTTTTCTTTGAATTCTTTCTAGGTTTTCAACGTTAATTTTTGTGTGAAGATCCCAAACTATGGAGGCGTACTCAAGTTTGGCCTAATTAAGGAAAAGTAGGAGAGGAGTTTGACACTAGGCGAATCAACTTTGAGCTTGTGGCGGAGAAGGCATAATTTACGGAAAGCGGCAGAGCAGATGTTATTTATGAGCAAATTCCAGGATAAGGTACTTGTTAACGTTAAGCCTAAGTATTTATAGGAGACTACTTTAAGTAAAGGTGCTCCAGCTAAATTGTATGTGTAATCTAATGGGACTTTTTTGCGCGTTATGGGGAGATACACAGATTTGTTTGCATTAAGAAGCATTCCCCATTGTTCACACCATTTTTATACATTGCCTAGGTTAGTATTAAGGTCACATTGGTCACTAGTGCAGTGGTAGACCAAGAGAGACAAAGAAATAGATAAAAAGGCAAGGACAAGAAGATAAACCTATAGTAGAAGAACCGGTTTGCTACCTATTAAAGGGGTGGGGAAATGGAGATCGAAAGGAGGACAGAGAGAAAGATAACATAAATAAGAATAGGAATACATATTCGCACACATGCAGGCAGTCCCAATCAGAGTCGTTTGGTTAGACTGGTTGAACGCAGAAAGACCAAAGTGCACGGTATCGTCAATAAGCGGGTTACAACAGTCACATCGGGCACATTTACTCACATACCTATAGCCTGTTAGTCTGTTAGGAGCTATTTCGATAACCAAGGGTGATTTTGAATACAATGAATACACGTTCCTTCGAATACATTGCGATAGTGCTCCATGATGTCAGATAAAACGTAAGAACGAAGCTTAACATTCCTTCATTTTCCCTTATTTATTTATTTATTTATTTATTTATTTATTTATTTATTTATTTATTTATTGTGGCTTTGATTTTCAACAAAGGATGCTTCGGACGAAACTGCTGCATGAAGGGAAACGTAAACAAACCATTAAAGGCGGAAAAAAATGACTGAGTCTTGCAGTTTTTGCTGCTGCTGTGCTTCCCACCCCCATCAGTGCGATTCCCTGCGCCTGCATGCGAGATAGCCGCGAAAGCGCGACTTTTAAAGCTCATTTGGGGGTAAGGAAAGGAGACCGGCGAAAGGGATTAGAGCGTGCCCGCGCCGCCACGGGTGTAAATACGGACGCTCGTAAAAACAAATCAGCTTGGGCACGCCATCGCTAGCTGCCTTTGCCTCTCGTAAGCGCGCGCATCTGCGGCACTACTGGCAAACCAAGCTTCAAAAATTTGAAAGTGTCTCGCGGAGATAAGCAAGTTTTACGGGCGCCCAGGAGGACAAAAGAGCCCCGCGAGAAGACGAACACTCCAACTTGGCAGAGACGAAAGAAGGAGAAAAGAAAGAAAAGGTTTCGAACGGTCTCCACCGGGTTACGTGGGACAAGCACGCGGTGCGTGTGAGAAGATAGAAGGCATCGGCGTGGATGTGCGTGTTCACTCTGTTTATTGTTTTCCTTCAACGGGTGCGAGAGTCGCGTGCCTGTGTTTGCTAGTTGTCGCCTTTATTACCGTTGCGGAGAGGATTACGTTGTGGGCAACGGAGGCACGTTGCTCAAGCTAGCTCTTTTCGACGATTGCACTGACTCACTCCTGTGCGCTTCAGAAGTGTGTTGGACGTTCTTGGCGTGCTGGCTAATACGTTTTATAAAAGTGAAAAAGCTATCGCCGTAGTTGTCTGCCTCCATTCACTAGACGAATGAGTGAGTGAGTGAGTTAGTAATTAAGTTAGTGAGTTAGTAAGCTAGTGAGTGAGTTAGTTAGTTAGTGAGTCAGTAATTAAGTAAGTAAGTTAGTTAGTCAGTTAGTTAGTGAGTTAGTAATTAAGTTAGTGAGTTATTCAGCAAGTGAGTGAGTTAGTGAGTAAGTAAGTAAGTAAGCAAGTTAGTTAGTTAGTTAGTTAGTTAGTTAGTTAGTTAGCTAGTTAGTTAGTTAGTTAGTTAGTAGTTAGTTAGTTAGTTAGTTAGTTAGTTAGTTAGTTAGTTAGTTAGTTAGTTAGTTAGTTAGTTAGTTGCTAATAAACCCCACTTACATGCAGAATAAATGTAATGAGAGCTTTGTACAACGGCTAAAGGTGTATATGAAAAACCGAATAACCCAAGAAACTGCCGTGCTTTTTATAGTAACAACCGCACAGTTCTTGGGGACAGCATGCCAGCGGCAAATGATCTTGAACTCACTATACACTTGTCGTGAACGAACGTCAATCAGGGAGATGAAAATGCCTTTATAAAGATTGGCCGACAAACCTTTACATGGACATTTACACTTCCTGTCTGCGTGCCACGAAGTTTGAATGTCATTTTTTTTTGTATTTCGCCTAATAATATGTACAATTCCTTCTTTTTTTCTTTGCAGATTGTGCAGCCATCGAAAGAAATCTTCACGAACAAGCAGTACGTAAGCTGGCATTTCATTTTCTTCCTAGTATTATAAGAGTTGGCTCACGAACGATGAAAAATAATGAGCGACAGTATCTAGAAAACTCTCAGTACTCACATAACAGAGTTAACGAGTTATTAGGGAGTAACAAATTTATACTGAAGCTTACATGGTATACTACATCCGTCTCGAGTGGAGTAAACAATGGTGACAAAGAAATATACTAACGTGCAGTTTTTCAACTGTTGCATTCTGCAGGACAGCCAACGATGTATTATACACGTACGAAATCATGTACAATACTATCATGCACTACAACATGGTATGTCTATATTTGAAGGTTTCTATGATGCAAGGACTGCGCAGATGTGTGATGTTTTTTTTTAATTCCTATTGTCTTATATTACATTTGACTCCCCGGGTGTCGCGTTCAGAAACAATGCTGTGAACCACACCGTTTAACTGCATGCTTGTGAATTCGGCCCCACCAAATTGTGGCCATGCTGGCATGGTTGGAAACTAACGATCTCGTCGTTATAAAAGTGCAAAACATCCCAGTCACCTCGTCCACGTCTGCGCAAGTGAAGCCTATCTCTCTCTTAAAAAAAAAAGCATGTACCTTAGTTGTTCCGAATAGCAAGAGGGCCGAGCGTAGCAAAGAATGTTTTTGCACCTATGTGTTGTCACGATGTTCGAGATTATATGGTATCAAACATCGTTCAGTTGAGGCTACACTGTAGCAAGCCGACACTGTCGTCCCAAGGACGCCACACGCTGATTTGATTGTTAGATATAACGATCAAACCGGCACGTGGGCCACTTGTGTCAGACAATCTTCTGGCAAACTTATCTCAAACTTCACCCCTGCGTAAATTCGCCACTTCTTTCACCTCTTTTCCTCTCTCCTTGCAATCTCACGCAACTGTACGCATGTGCACTTCAGAAACCATAGCCCACTTAACGAACGTGAGCCAACATGGACATTAGAATATCGCTTGTCATCTTGTTTAATGGTCGTTTAGTGCGCAATGGTTTTTTAAGTACCATGACCTACCAACACGTCCGCACGTCCTTTGTTTGTTTGTTTCTTTCTTTCTTTCTTTCTTTTTTTTCTTTCTTTCTTTCTTTCTTCCTTTTTTCTTTCTTTTTCTTTCTTTCTTTCTTTTTTACTTACTTTCTTTCTTTGTTCTAGGAAAGAGTGTATGGGAAACGGCTGCACTCTCAATGCCTCGACTTTGAACTGTGTTTTAGTCGTGTAGGTGTCAGTGGGAAATTGACGTGCGGGAATATCCAGAAAGACACTGCAGTAAAGTCCCTCCCCCCCTTCCCCGCACTCCCTCATAGGGAACGTTGCGGACGTCTACGCAGGCGTACGCATTAATAACTACACACAAGGGCACTTCCATTCCGTCCTCATCGAAATATGGTTGCTCCGAACTAGAATCGAACCCTCGACTAGGCTCATCAGCAGAACGGCGTGCTCACTGAGCCACATACATATACGACGGGTTAAATCCGAGGCTTCGTCGTAAGCATCTCTCCGCAATATGCTTCGCCTCTCGTTGTTGTCCGGGAGCTGTGCGCATGTTGTCAGTGGGAAGGAGGAAACGTACGCACGGGCAGTATTTTCTTTAAAATAAGTTCGATCCCACAAAAGTATAAGCGCAGCGTATAGAAAGGGCGCGTGATATCCGTTCAGGGAGCCTGAAGACAGCTGAGCTCCTCTAAACCCACGTTTGCACGCATCCCGTTGTAGAAGGGATAAACTCGAACGCCCATCCGCCCTCTTTCGAACGGTTCGGTATTGTAGATATTTTTCGTTGCTTGAAACCAAAACAGTTGCAACCTGCGGTTTTGTTGTACACGCAAGGGTGCGGAAAGGTCGGCAGAACACAGGCAGCTGATTTAAAAATCTCGTGCGCGCGCGAGCCCGGTCAGACATGTAATCTCGCACTCCTCCCCGGCGACGGTGTCGATTCCCTGTAGCCGTTGTTTAGCTGTTGCTCCTATGTTGGATTATTTCTTTTTCTACTATGCCTTGGATTTGTAACGATAGCGTGTGGCCTCTCAGAGTGCGCTGATTTTGCTTTACTTGGCTGTCAAGTGCGGTCGCTGAGATTCAAGGGGTTGCGCGGGGCGATTGAAGCCTCGCACTCGCGTCACCCACTTTTCTTTTCTTTCCCCTCTGGATTGGCGGAAATTGGTAGCTTTATCGACGCCCGCACTTCCTGCAGAAGAAAAGAGCTTAAAGAAAATGGGGATCAGTAACGTTGTGCCCTTACTGACGATATTGGCGCTGCGTCGGTGCCCTGCATATGCTGAGTTCACTGGGCTCGGCGGCTACAGTCTTGATTATGTCTTGGTTAAATATTGGCAATATCCAGGAAACACGACAAAAATTGACTGGTTGTCTGGCTATGTCAAGCACATTAAGTGGGACGTGCTTAAATGAACACTCAAGTCGAATAACAATTTACGTCAGAGTGAAAGCTCAATGTATGACAACATCTAAAACGACAATATTATCAAAAAAGTGCCCTACTTACCGATAAATTAAGGTGAATGCACATGAACACATGCGCCGCAGTGGGATATTCTCAAAATGATCCCGATGACATCAAATGAATCACCTACAATTAATCACTAGTAATTGCTCTAGCTGCACTAAATAAATAGCATTCCGGGCATCAAGAAACACAAATGCTGTTCGATCGTTTCTGTTTGATTATTGAGAAAAAAAAACGCCCGACGTTACTAACAGCGAATGGCACGACTGGTTAAAAAATTCAATTTTCGCGTGGTCAAACTGGACAGGTCGTGCCATGTAGTGGGGCCGACTTGCACCAGAAAACGTCTGCGATCTCGCAGCCAATGGTGGGAAATCGATCAATGGCCGTTGTTGCTGCAGTGGCTGCCACTGCTTTCGGGCTGCTGCTACTATAGCGCAGTAAAGCCGAGGCAACGTTGTGCACGGCAACAGTGACGTGAGTGGTCAGTCCGCTTTTTGAGGCAGGTAATTTGAAGTGCGCTAACACGATGCTGACCACTAAAACGTGATTTTAGTTCAAAATAGGCCCTTCTTGGCACAAAATTAACGCTACGAGGTGTCTAGACCACCAATTCAACAATAAACGTCGATATAATAGTTGCCTTTGTTGTCCTTTTAACAGTGTAGCAATGGCGACCAAGTCTTGGTAGAGTGACATGCAGAAATGTTCATGTGTTCATATTGGCATATAAATTTAAGAACACCGCGAGAGATAGAAATAGTGAAAAAAAAGAGAGAGGTAAGAAAAAAGCAGGTAGATTCTGTAGAAGCACGTTTGGTTTTCTACCCTACATTGGGGGAAAGATGTACAGGGTCAGATATAAAACGGGAGATAGAGTGATAATCATGCGTACACTTGACTGGATATCGCGCATATCAAGTTGACTGGAGTCATGATGAAGTTGTACATCGTCCGCACCCATATCGGTATACCATGAGTTCGGCTGCCTCTGCCACGGGCACTCATTGGTTTTTCCAAGCGAAAGAAAAAAAAACGCAAATCTGGCTCTGCGCACAATATGTGTATTCGATCGTGCGGATTCGCTGCTCTCTTCTATGTTAATTCACCAACTCAGCATAACCCACTATTTTGCGCCTTTCTTCATCATACATGTTGTGAGAATTAGCGTGCTTTTCTATAAGCACCAAACCACTGCACCTTAAGCGAACTGTATACAAGCGACCGCAGAGACTCGTTGACCATCGATACACGTGCTAACTTGCGACTGCAGTCTCGATCGTATCATCACTGATGCTCCGTCGTTAACGCAGAATATTACCTCATTATTTAAAACCAGTCGCGTGCCACTGGCATATTCGCCCGTCATGCTCCCTCTTCAAGCCTCCTTGCCATGAAGGACACCGATCTATGAATGTGCGCAGGAAAATTACGCTAAATTAAGATCGAATTTGATACTAATGTAAGCGACACGTCAGTTTGATCACACTGGAACGTCACGTAGAACCAATCGATGCAAGTGTAACAATACAGAAACAATGGGCGGCCCCTGTTTGACAGAATTATAGCCCACGCCATTCAGGAGGACTGCGAAAATCAAGTACCGCTGCTATTAGATTCGCGTGATACGTCGCTCACCGCTGTAAACGATGCACGGGGCGATTTCATCGATTCGACGCGCTCAAATCGGTTTCATCTAAAGATTGTTTACAATTCAGTTGCTTGATTCTATTCTCTAATGACCGCACAGGCCTGACAGGGACCACAACCGTCAATGCGTCAGCTTTGCTTCCACTGCACACTCAATTCCGTGACCACTATCTTATGCGTGCCGTTTGCTTTGAGCGGGTGAAATTATAGTCCCTGTATCGTTCAGAAAAGTGCAACTTAACTAAGCTGTGCTAATATTATAAAAAAACAATATTATAGATGAATAAAAGAACAAGAAATGGTCATGTCGCGTGGCATTCGCCAATCTCAGTTCCGACGGCACACAGCGCACGCGCAAAGCAAAGTGCTCAATCGTGAGCGCAAGATTTCTTCTGACGCATCGTATATGTGTGTACGGTGCAGTTTGCACCTTGTTTTCTTGTCGAAGTAGGAAATGAACGGGGCTCGCCTCGAACGTTGTTCCATTTGCCGCACCAATTGTATATATGCACCAATAAGTACGAGCGATGGAAGTCTGTAACTGCAGCATGAATAAGTAATGCAGTCCTCGAGAAGAAGAAATCAATGCCGATCGTGCGTTAGTTCGCCGAGGGGACGTTGTTTCTATGCACTCTACGTTAAAGGTTTACGGCGTTTATATTTATCCTTGGCTGACGCAGGCTTTCCGAGTTCGGTGTTTCTTTCCCGCACAGGTCGTCATTATTTGGCCGTTCTTTCGTCTAATATCGTCGCGCACGAAATGTCCAATCGTTTGATTTCCCGCTGCCGTCGAAGATGGTCGGACCGTATAAGCCGAACGCGCCCACACGTGACGTCAGATCTATGCATTCGTGTCGTTTACCTGCTTCGCTTTGTGTGCACCGTTTCAATTATGTATGTACATAGTTCTCGCAGGCTTATGTATGCGGAGTGTGCTCGTCCGCTTTCACGGCACGATGTTCACAACTTATCGGATTCGTGTCGCATAGAAACCGACCGTGTGCTATCGATCGAGGATTTTTTTTTTATGCCGTGGACGTATTAGACATGTATGTTCGTTCTCCTTTTTTTCTTTTCTGTTGTTTATGGCTCGTGATATTTTCTCTGCGTATAAATGACCGAACTTCCAGTCAATGCGTGGCCAGTCATTATTTCGAGTTTTCTTTCAGCTAACCCATCCGTTAGTTGAACTTTTCTTTGGCATTATTGTCTGTGAGATCTCATTAATATTGTGTCAAACACGGAAAAACGAGCCCTTAAGTATACACTTTTTCCCTTAATTCATTAACGAGGGTCTCTTACTGGCAGACTTGGTGCCTTTAGGTTGTATACGAGGGGCTATTGGTCAGCTGCCAGCTGGTAATAGGTTCGCGTGCTACGTGACACCAAACAGGCTCATGAAGAGTGTGCCGTACTCGCCGCCATGGTGGCGCCCACTGACACTACCACGTTTAGTTCACATATATACCCAACGAAGTGGAAGGGGGGCCGCCGCCGTGGTAGCTCAGCTGAGAGAGCATCGAACGCGTTATTCGAAGGTCGCAAGTTGGAAGATTTCTGCCCACGGCAAGTCATTTCTTCACTCAATTGCTTTCTTCACATTTACATTAGAATTAGGTCTAATAACTTCCTGTGTACTATATATATATATATATATATATATATATATATATATAAACAACTTAAAGCTGTGCGCACTAAATCAATTCACGAATTAATTGTCGGTATGCTTAGGCATCTCATCGTTAAAATACGGAACTGATGAATGAACATGAGTCGTACTCAACGGGGTCGTGTGTGCATCGATATCACGCGTTCTCAGATCGCTAGCACGCAATACTGAAAAGGTGACGAAATGAGTGGGTCATAATTACGGATCCTCGCGGCACTCTGAATGGGGGAGAAGCTCCCAAACACACGCGCTGTAGTAAAAAAAAAGGGGGGGGGGGGGGAGAAGGCAAAGCGGGGACGTGGAGCGCGCTGGGTGCACGGAAGGAAGCTTAGATTACAGGGGCGCTGCGATCGCTGTGTTATATAGTAACACCTCAAGCGCGGTGTTAAAAGCGATGGCGTCGACGGCACCGTTTACGACTTGAAATATGAAGCCGGATGCCCGCGCTGTTCCCCTACCCCCGTTTAGTTTCTCCCCGTATCCCCCACACCGCACCACAATTGCAGAGCGAGCGGGCGGACGACAGGCGGCGCTCGGCTCGCGTGCGCGACGCGCTCAACAGATGCCGGGAAGGGATGCCGCTTCCGGAGATCCACGTGCGAACTAAATACACGGTTTAGAGGGTGCGCTAAAGAAATAAGAACGGATGTTTGAAAATAAAAAGAACTAAAAACTGTTACACCGATGTTCGACCACGACCAGCGGCAAGTGCTCATGTTCCCATGGAACATTCATGTTTTTGTTTATTTTTGTTTTGTTACGCTCGTAAAAAGGGTGCCCAGACGCCAAACAGATAGCAGATGTGAGCTGTGAAACAGAGTGGAAATGGTTTCAAGTATTTCACGCCACCGTATCATCGCATCGAATTTCGTTCAATAATGTCTACCTTTCTGGTATTCTCTCTCTCTCTCTCTTTATTATATCGTGTAGTTGGAAGAGAGAAAGACGGAAACGTTCGTAGACAAATTATCTAAGCGTCAATCTGTCCATATTGTGATTTTTTAAAGTTTTGTGTTCTATAATCATAAGATCATAACAATATTACATGGTGTTTTATGTCTCAAAATCACGATACGGCTATGAAAGACGCCGTGGTGGAGGGCTCTGGAAGTTTCGTATACGTGATGTTCCTGGACGTGTACTGACATCACAGAGTGCACAGGCCTCAAGCATTTCACTTTTAACGAAATGCGACCGCCGTGGCTGTAATCGACAGCATCTGTATTCATACGTTAGCTACGTTACACAGTACGTAGATTTTGTACGGAGTATTTAAGTGCACCAGTTGAAATTGAGCACTAAAATATGGATGCTCGAATGTTAGATGTATTTAATCGCGGATGTCATCATATCTAACTGCGGTTTGTTGTTAATATTATAGCACAATATCTACTCTAAATGTCTGGATTCATCTTTCATGAGGCAGGGTGATGCACTTATGTAACCACTTCCCACGAGAAAAAGAAAGCGTCAAGCATCGCGGCAAGTCACTATAGTGACTGCGCTTAACACATGCACAGTGTACTTCCGTTTCCAATGTTCTAAAATATATTATAATTATTTCTGTTTTGATAAAAGAGCACTTTCGTTAAGTGTTCACTTGCATCTGAATGTGCTGAACGATTCTAGTATTGCAGCAGAATACGCAATTTTCGCTACGATGAATATACGCATACCCGCCCAACTCATGAATTGAACTTCAGTTACAAAGTCGGACATGACCAGCAGCTTAAGTAAGGCATCACTTTGTGATTTGACTGCAACCTGTAGTTCGAGTGCGATTGATACGCTACATTCGTCACTGTCCGTCGTAAAACAAAGTGACTCGAAATAAAATACAGGCTCACAAAGTGGTTTAGGAGAGAGAGAGAACGGAAAAGGCACGGACGCCAACCAGGTTGAATCCGGTCTATTCAGGGGGAGGGGAAGATAAAGACAGATGGCAAGGATGACAGAGAGAGATAACTATAGTGCGCTTTCAAGCATTTCGGCGTTCGCCGAACCTGCCCGGAAGGTTTAGAACTCCGAGCTGTCACATAGTGGTTGAGGAGTGGTTAAGTTTATACAATTTATGAAAGCTTCCTTCATGAACATTCATCTTGCAGAGTTATTTCAACCCAATATATAGTGCAGTGGCTGTTTTCATTACATTCATTTCTTTCTTGACCTCTTACAATAATTTTTTATAGGAGTCCAAGGTGTGAGCAAATGCTTTTGACAAACCGGCTTAGTGGGTCGACTTCGCAAAAAGAAAAGTAAATAAATAAATATCGCGGCGATTCCGTCAACGCAGTCTTTCGGACAAGACGAAATGGCGTCTCTTCATCCTTGACGTGTTCTTTCCGCTCCGAAAGATTCGCAGAGAGCCGGGCGTTGAAGCAAAGGTACACACTGTCACGAAGAAGCAGATAGCCCGCGAATAACTGCAAAACAATACCTGAAAAGTTAACTTCAACTCAAATTTACAAGAAGCCAAGAAGGCAGATAGACAGACTATACCGGGCGCCCTCCCGACAAAGACGAGAAAGATAGTGCCGGGCCAGAGCAAGAGCACTGAAAGGACTCTTATGGTATTATAAGGATCAAAAAAAGAAGAAGAGAAGAGAAAGGGCGAAAAGAGGGAGGGCTGCAACACACAAGCAGGCCGAGCCACAGTGGTGCTCTGTGAAGACTGGCAGCTCACCAGCGAGAACGTCTTATCGATTTTATGCTGATCGGTCGCGCCAGGCACGAGAAATAAAAACGAGAATGAAATAAGGTACTTCAGGATGGCAGCATCCGGGGCTTTCAAAAAAAGAGGGGGGGAGGGGGTCGCACACGACACTGTGTTTGCTCGGAGTTTCTTTTCGTGTTCTTTGTTCTTTTATTCGAGATTGATTTTCTTTCCCTTTACTCCCGCTTGTTCCTCGAGAAAAACTTCGATATAACACGCTCTCGGGAGTGAGGAGAGAAAAATCGACATAATGGAAGAAATTTAAAGAATGAAAATAAAGGAAGAAGAAATGACTTTGTCGGCAGGCCGCATAAAATAAGAGTAGTCTGAACGACGTGTTCCAGTCGGCGCGATATAGACGGCCCGAGACGAGCCCGGGAAGATGGCTCGTCGCTGGAGCGGGAGATAGAAGCAAGAAGAAGAGTGAGCGGCGGGAAATATGGAGTAAGAAAATGCGCTTGGTGAGGGAAGGAGCGGAGACGGTGGCGACCATAACTAAAAATAATGCAATGAAAGCGGTACCGGGCACGATGAAGAAGAAGAAACAGGAATGAAAAGAAGTGGGAGCCGTAGCTGTCTGTCGCGAGAAGACGTCGCCGTCGGCTGCTGGACGATCTAATCGACCAATGAGCGTTCGTCTCGGTGGCCCCTGAGACGCCCCCCCCCCCCTTTCTGCGCAGACGTTGTGGCTCTCGGTCGGTGACGCTGTGTGAGTGAGCTTGCTCGGCCTCCCTTCTTCTTCCCACGGACGATTCCCTTCATCCCCCAACCTATTCCTTGCAGACCCTGCCTCGACAAGACGACGCAGGCGGTGTTTCTGCTGCTCGGCAACATGTACACACAGTCTGCTATAACCGCGATGCGGAATATTTGGCGTCTTGTTTTTGAACAAGCCGAACCCGGGGTCATAGCATCTCAGAATCATATAGCGTGGAAGATCATAGCTATTACACTCAACATAAACTCACTAGGGTTACACTTTCGGCACTATAAAGCCAGAGCACCGGGTGTCACTGGCCCCTAAAAGTCACTTACGTTAGCCCTTCTAACTGCAACTTCGTCCTTTGGCCACTTACGGCTGAGCTTGCTGTCGCCTGAAGTCACTTGACGCATCTACGGGTTAAACTCATTATCC
Organism: Rhipicephalus annulatus; assembly: GCA_013436015.1. Taxonomy (NCBI): domain Eukaryota; kingdom Metazoa; phylum Arthropoda; class Arachnida; order Ixodida; family Ixodidae; genus Rhipicephalus; species Rhipicephalus annulatus. The sequence goes on from WOVY01004370.1 coordinate 28,497, forward strand.
GATCGTACACATCTCGCTCATGGCAGTCTTCAGCGTATTGAATCATATATATTGAGCAGGATACGAGACGTCTAAGGCAATTACCAGGAGAAGGAGAGCGCGCGGAAAGAGAACAGGCATGTAGATCAGCAAAGAGAGAAAATCCGTTATGCTACCCTACTCAAGGAAACAAAGCAAGATAACGCTAGAGGGAAAGAAAAAGATGAGAGACTCACAAACACAGCCATACCATCAATCTGCTACTTTTCAGTATATGTCGGAATGTTCGAGTTTAGTCGGCTATGCAACATTGACTGCCATAGTCACCATCATGTCAAACACATGCTCATAGAACAGGGTATGAGATAAGGTCGGTTCGCGCGTGCTTACTCGTTTTCGGGTGGTGGAATGTGCAAGCAAACGTGGACTAGATATCTAGTCGCACAAATTAGCGTGGACACTCAGCTATATGTATAGTTATTTTTTCTGGTCGGAATGCACTTATCGGTCATTAACAACATTTATAAACGGAGACCATCCTAGGCTGTAGAAGTACGATATAATGCAAAGAAATCAAGACCACTGTTTTTCTCGGATAACTGACCAGCACATGGATTATGATGTTCATGGCACTTTTAAGCTAGTATTTTCCCTCACCATGGGCTCTATCGATTACATGGCTATAAGACACAAGCTATAGTTTAACCAGCAATAAATAGATTGAGACATCAATGCATCTTCACATGGAAAACTAAGTCTATACACTGCTTTTAGGAAATGATGTATATTCAAATGCGGAAGAAGATAAGAGAAAGCGAGCTCACGGCAAACAGAATTTCCCCGATTATCTACCGATAAAACGCAGAATGTTGGTTGCACATCAAGGGTGGGTCAAATCCTGGTTTATCTACATTGATAGATTCGGTCCAGAAGTGTAACACTGCAGTGCGTTACAGCAGGAGAGAACATTGCAAGTTGTAAACCAAATGACACACATACGCACGGGGCATATGTCTATGTCTGAAGCTACAGCTTCCTTGCTTCTGACGGCCTGAACAAATCTCACTTGACCGTTTCCAACTAGGAATAAAGACCCGAGACATTTCTACGGCGGTCCCTGTACGGCATCTACCACAGTTACACAGAGTGATGTTTTCGATAAGTCCCATCGAGAGCTTGATCTGCAAGCCACGTGAAGCTACGTACACAACCGACCTGGTATACGAGTGTTCCACTGCCAAAACTAAGACAGCTATACCGCGGGAAAAGTGCGATCCCCCGCGAGTCGGGCGTCCTTATCCCTCTTTCAAGCCGCGGCATCACGCCTCCCCATCGCTATCGCGCACTATCAAACAGGGGCACTTTGGGTTCTCAGCCACCGGCCTCAGACATGGACAGAGTGGTTTTCTCTCCCGCTGCGGCGGTTGGCGACAGCACACCGCGAGTCCTCTCATTGCCGCTGCCTTCCCCAAGCTCAGTGTTCTCGAAAACTCGGGCGCACGGCCGAGCCTGCCGCTTCCCCACTCAGATACGTAGCTATAAAGCGCTCGGTTGCTCAGATGGACGCCTGCACTGCACGTGCCGGCAGCACGTGCCGCGTGCGCTCCAGCCCACGCCGCAGTCGACGAAGCAGCTTGGAGGGTACAGGCAGTTGCTACTTCCCTCCGTCCCCTTCGATCAGAGACGGCCGCCGCCTTTGGGATCGAAGTCACAAACAAAAATTCAAAGAAAAGTAGCAAAGACGGTCGCGCCAGCCCAAAAGAACGTGAAATTGACCCGGTCATCCATCAGGCCGCCCGCGCGGCGTGTTAAAAAGCGTCCTACACCTACTGTCTATGCTTTTTTTTTTCAGCACAGCTCCCCTCCCTCTTTTCTTTTCCCTCCTCCAACGTTGGCGCCAGATGACGGGACCTCCTGCGCCCGCTGGCGCCCCTCTGCGGAGGATGAACGCCTGATGCGAAACTATACGCTCTTTTCGTGGAAGCGTTTACAGTTCTGCCCGTAGCGGCTATTGCGTGATTTCCGTATATTTGTATCGAAAGGGTGTGCAGACGTGCTCGCGGTTGATGTTTGAGAATACATGACACATATGGGCAGAAACGGGAACGTATGAAATAATAAATAATATAAAACCACGATATGATAATGAGGCGCGCCGTAGTAGAGGGCTCCGGCAATGTTGACCATCTGGCGCATATCTTTGTATCAAAACGTGGGGAAGACGTAATTCATAATATTTCGTCCAAAAAACAAACCACTCCGTATATGCCAGTATATGCCATAGACTATAATGTCAACCATTCTACAATAGCTCCCGTAAACTTTTGTCAATTTCTGGGAGTTATTTTCAGGTCCGACCTCAGTTGGTCTAACTTATAGACTATATTCGTGTTGATTCATCTACGTCCCTTGGTATGTTGTACAGATGAAAATATTTTTTGCCATTACTTCGACAACTACAATATTTCTTATTTATGAATTACCATATACCATACTGCCATCTATAGATGCATGCAGCAAGACGGATGTCGAGCGTGTTTCGTCTCTGCACTAGTGAAGCTTGAAAATGACCACCTCTCGCTCACCCTCGTCAACTGGCTATCTGTGCGAAACTTTAAATGCTCTACCGTCTTCCCAGTCGTGTAACATTTGCTGACCAACAATGATTTACAGTGAAATAAAACACGATTAAACCACCTTTTTAAACAAATAAGTTACCAGACAAGTGGCACATGACCCACGCACTATTTCACTGAAGGGATCAAGACCAAGGACTAGCTATGGTACTAAAGCTATAGATTATCAAATAATATGGTTGTGTAATGTATACTCATGCTTAATTAAACTGGTCAATTAAAACCATTGTATGTCTTGTTTCAAAGAACAAGTAAAACTACTTCGCATGCCTCCTTCAAGCCTACAATAGCGTTTCAAAGATATCTTAAAATATGCTGATCATAGCCTTGTTATTTATATTGAACGTGGTTGATGTGCAATAAACGCTATTTCCACTCGAAGAGATTGTACGAACTCGTCGCTTAACATTCACGCCGAATGGTTGTTTTTAACTTTTAATATTGTTTGAATGCTGTATAATGAGCTGCGTAGTTATGTTTTATAACTAACAGACTTTAAGTGGTTTATTTCCTGTGGTCAGACGTACAAGTCTGTGCTAAGGGCCTCCACAGGAGACATACGAGTCTCCTTGTGCTTTACCTTGTAGACATATTTCAAACTACAGATTGTGCATTGAAACGAATTGAAATTGACATGTTGTTTAACGTTCATTGACATCGCACAGTACACGGGCCTCTAGCGTTGCAGTTACATTGAAGTGAGACTGCCACGGCCGGGATCGAAACCACGGCCTTCGGATGAGCGGCCGAGCACCAAAACCACTACACCACCGCGGCCAACGGAACGTGTTGTAGCTGTGCACAGACTACTGCACTGTGGAGGTCTTGCTTATTCCGTAATCAGTCAGGTTAGGAAGACTTGATATTGACCAGTTGCATTCGTCAGGCGTCCATCGATCTTTTCCTTTTTTTTTTGAAGAGCCTATAGAGAACTCGTGTTGAAATGACACAGCTGCATGTAAACAGCATTTACGCAATGTGGAGTTTTAGAACAGCGTACGCAACGATAGCGTTCGTTGCAATCACCCGCTATTTTTGTCACATAAAGGAGGCCCGCGTGGCCATAGCGTACGACGCACGCGCACTGGTGGCAAGCGCTAAAGCAACGTTTTGCCTACGTTATTCTGAAACTCCCTGATAGCTCCAACGTACGGCAAGATCTATAGGGAAACGAAAACAAAACGACTGTAACTATGCGCAGTTCACCCATGCCCAACATTGTGTCTGCGTGTGGTGCACTCAATGAGACACTTCTTCTGAAACTCGATGTACAACTTTTATGACGCGACTAAGGCCAACAGAGAAGAAAAGCAGAGGATTGTTATAAAAAGTGGAACAAAAGCTATTCTACCCAGAGTAATATCAAGAGCACTCAAGTCAGAAGTTCCTGTGTCCACAGTATATATGCACGATGCAAAGGGTCTGTTATTGTGGTCCAGTGGTTACGATTCTGACCCGCACGTCGCGGGCTCGAATCTCGACCATGGCGGCCGCACTTTCGACGGTGGCGGAATTGGTAGAAGTTTGTATACTACAATTCAGGTGCACGATAAGGAACCCCAAGTGGTCAAAGTTTCCAGAGCCCTCAACTACGGCCTCTCGTAATCCCATATCATTGCTTCGGGACGTTAAACCCCAACAGTTATTGGTTAGGCATGAGGCAAATACCAAAAAAATTGTGCACTCAGATGACATCAAACGAGTTTCTTTACACAAGGGATGCATGTCATCAAGATCCTAGGGAGGTTTTTCGTTAATTAAGGCAAACTTCTAGTATTCCAGTTGAGGAGGGAGCCTTCGAGTGGACGTCACTTCGATTCAATCATCTTGCTATCACATTACCAAGCAGGGCAACGTTGATTGACGTGTACAGAATTTTCAGGTGCCTTTAGGCTTACTTAAGGTATAAGTTTGCTTGCTGGAAGCAAAAGGTAGCAAACAAGGAAATGTGGGGAAAAGAGGTATAGTTACAGAATAAGCCTTGGACATTGCAGCAATACAGGTGGCAGGGCCAGTAAAAAATGACCTAGTAAAGTATACTTTCTAAGAGTATATATATATACTCTTAGAATTGACATGGAAATAAATGTTAATGTTCTTGTAGACACGAGTTTAGGAATGTTGTATCTCTCGACGCTTGACTTTTGTTACATAATAACCGCATCTTTCAGGAACAGCAGAATCCGCAACAGCTGGCCGCCACTTAAGTGTGTATACTAAATCTTCGCATGAAATTATCCTTAACTTCTAAAGGTGAAGCTGGTGTCTACATAATTACACACAGAAGAGCACCTATACAATTCTGTAGAGAGAGAGAGAGAGTCTTTCTCTATCCCCAGAGCTTGTTTTAACAATATCGGTACAGGTCTTTCCTAAACGTTCCGACACAAATTACGTGACAGCCACGTCACTGACGAGGTGACACTTGTGCTTAAAGCGAAGAGAATCGCGGCCCAGAAAAAGAAACGTGCGGCAATTTCTTTATGCAACTTGATTACCGCTAACCAGGAGGCAGACAGGCGTCGCAAATTAAGTGAACGGGGTGAGCTGTTAACAAATGGCGACTTTCGATCGGCGGCTCCCAAGTTCTCTTTCAAGCGCCCGACAAGTTCGCGCTGGGCCGAGCGGTGACAACTGTTTGAATTAAACTGCTTCCACCTTTTGTCAGCCCTTTCCGAGAGGCAATGCCCCGGCCCCACGACTGCCGACTAAACTGCCGTGTGCAATGGCTTCCTTTCAACTGAAATGTCACACGCACTTTCTGTATTCGTTTTTTTTTTTTGTTTGCTCCGGCGTGTCTCCGAGGCTGTCAGTGCGCGTGCATAATCAGGCTTATAAAGGGGGGCCCCCGTCGCAAAACCAGACATAATTAACTCCTGACGGCTGTGGCTTTGGATGCTACTGCGGTCACCGGTTCGAGACGTCGGCAGCAGTCGCAGTCAGACCTGTTCAGAGTCAGCCATGCGTATCTGGCCTGTGCCTGCACGAGTGCTGAAGCTACCGGGCTCGAGAGAAAAAAAAGAAAGGATGGCGACTGCGTGTTCGCCCCGCTCGTCTTGAGGAACAATGAGAGTTCCATTTGTTTGGAGACGCAGTTTTTTTTATTCCTCTTCTTCCTCTCTCTTGTGTCGTGCCTACAAATTTGCAACGACGCAACGAAGGCTGCCTGGCGCTTCGGCACAATGGGGCCTGTAGTTCAAGAGTTGCGCTCCTCATGCACTGTGGAACCATGCGTGCCCCTGTATGAGCTCTCGCCTGTCTAACGGCCATGAAGTATTTGTGCAGTTTGCGGAGTTAGCGTTCTGCTCGCGCCAGTGGTTTCACTTGACTCTGTCAAGTTACCAGAGTCGTGTGTGGGCGTTAGTTAAGGGCAAAGTCACTTTGCCTAAGTTTTGCCCGTTTTCCAACTTTACAGTCTAGTAACCTGGCTAGGTACGCTGTCAGTTGTTCCCGTTGTCACTTCCACAAGTTGAATTCCGAGATGCGTAAACTATGTACCGGTATTCAGGAAAACAATAACGCGACTGGCACTGCTACGCAAAAAGTCGATCTTCTGAACAGTTTTTTTTTTTTTGCGAAGCTATGTACGGATTCCAAAGTTCCAGCATAAGTGCTCTAAAACACACCACAGCAGAATTAAACAGACATCTTGTTTTTAATATGTTTACCATCTAGTTGAATTTGCAGCACGTTAAGCTACTACAGACAGTCCTGATTCGGTTCTATAGTATCGCGGGCTGGCCCTTCGCCTTTGTTAGCTTGGTTATACACCACTGCCTACGGCCACTGCTTTCGAGGCAACTCTATTACCTGCATGCCTATACAGCGTGTTCTATTAACGTTTGAATTATTGACTGTAAAATGAAATTTATACACCGAAACATGTATCGGCACGTCTGGTTGCCACAATACAGTGTCGCCAGCGCTACAGGGACATGACTGCAAAAAGTTCATTTTAGAAAACAAGCATCTTTTTTTTTCTGTTTACTCCTTTTTAAAAAGTAGATAGCACTTGTACTAAGGTGAGTGTGACATTCAACATAAAAAGCAAAGTCATGCTCCGTAGTGAAACTCTTAAGGCATTCGTGTGGTCTTGTGGAGACGTATTTCCAAGCCTATATATGGCGTCTTCGCTACACACTATTCTTCTATTTCTATAAGTCACAAAAGGTGACCTTTGTGTTTTTTTTTCTTTAGTTCCCCTTTACCGCGTGGCCATTTATCAGCTTGAATGGTAATGCGTATACGTTTCTCTCCGTGACTTGTTTTCTACCCTGCTTCACTCCCGTCTCTCGCTGCTCTGTATACTTGTATACGTTTCTTTTAGAGCTGAGCGTAATGGAGCTGCCTTCCAACAGCTCCCTGGCTCTGTCGTCTCTCCGGAACGTCATTTTGCAATTTGTCGTGGCCTTTATCAAAAAACGCCTTTACTTATCAATGCCTCGCATAAATCTCCGGTGCCAGTCTCCGCGACTGTATATATACCTTTTCGTGGCACCTGTTGACTCGATTATACCCGGTTGTCAGTGCAACCGCTGCTTTAGCGACGCCACGAAGCAATGCCAGCCGTTGTCTCGGGTGACGTTGAACATCTGTAGCACTTGACGCTAGCATCTCCTTTTGTGGGCTCGCCTCGAATCGCCCTTACCATCGCAGTGAGAATGGGGAATGACTGTGTTAGTCGTTCCCCGTTCTTACCGAGCTCTAGTATATTTGTAAGATACATCTGGTCTCTTAAAAGTCACCGACCTCGATGAATGAAGTATAAGGTGGAAGAAAAAATGGAGAAAGAAAGAGGGACACTTCTTTATTTCAAAGCGAAGAAGCTTCGTTGAGTACTTTTCACCAACGTGCTATTCTGCTAGGGCAATGAAGGACGACAGAGAGGTTTTACCAGATGTAGGTCTAAAAAAACTAAAAAGAAGTGTTGATATTTATAATATTTATCGTAGTGTGTCAGTTGTTGCAGCATGGAGCAAAAACGGCGTATCTGTAGCATTGAAGGGGTACCCTTGATCCGTGGAGAAATTGCTCAGTGGAAAGGCAGAGGCTACGTTGTAGCATTGGCGTCAAGTAAGAGATCCTCGCACGTAAGTAATCATTGAAGCCATAAAGAGACAATAAAGTAGATTGGTGAACCAGTCCAGCTTGACAAATTGTGGTCTGAGAACCCAAAAGTTGTTAATTTTGTCACCGTGTTTATCAATGAAGGAGGAAATCAAGGTAAATGTTCTATTCCTAAATTCCGCACTCAAATCTTCGAGCGTGATGACGTGAATTTGAAAATGTATTAATCAATAGCGTTAAAGAGCTCATTTTGCTGAAATTCTGGCGTCGGCGTCGTTGGTGTTGAACGAAAAATCATCATCTTGTGCATGGCCAAACACTCGATAAAGTCGCAAATAAAATAAATAATAAAATAATTTTTGCGTCTGAATGGGGATCGAACTCGTGTCGTTTGCGTGGCAAGAGGGTGTTCTACCACAAAGTCACGTGGTCTGCTTGTGACTGCAGTGAAGATAACTTTCTCTCCTTGGAAATGCAGTAAAAGAAACTCTGGTTTTACAAGCACACGCGTTCAGTATACATGCTTCACAATGCAACATGGAATATTGCAGTAATGATACGTCGCACAAGCGTGCATTGACATGGGGTGTCGGAATAGTGTGGTTGTCATAATGACTTCATTGTTTAAAACCAGTCACCCACTACAAAAGGCACGCACGTTACTGCGCCTATTTCCTTAACGTAGTGGTTGCATAGCAAGTTCGAAAACATTTAATTCATTAAGTGTTTTATGTACGCACTAAGGAACAGGATATCAGTATCAGTGTTCAACTGAAGGCGAAGCTTGGGGATCCACCCGCCCTGTTTTGGCGACATTGATTGATATGTGCGGTTTAACGCCCCAAAACCACCATATGATTATGAGAGACGCCGTAGTGGAGGACTCCGGAAATTTCGACCTCCTGGGGTTCTTTAACGTGCACCCAAATCTGAGCACGTGGGCGTACAGCATTCACGCCTCCATCGAAAATGCATCCGCCGCAGCCGGAATTCGGTTCCGCGATTTCGGCGCCATCGACTCAATGAAATTTCCTGAAACTTGGTATGTTAAGCGTGTAGCCTTATCGGATGACAATGTGCCATGCACTTACCGATTGGGAACTATGTATTCACTAGCGGACGGCTTCGTAAATTTATGACGTCGTGGCGTTTGGTAAGGTAAATGCACGGTGGCGTCGCCACCTTTATTTTCTCTTTTCGCATTTTCTTGCTTGGCAAACGTGTTCTCGCAGAAAGCATGGTGATGCAAGAATTGTGAAAGTAATTTGCTAGTAATATAAAAACGGCTCTTTTTAGAGTTTTTATGGGATAGATTACATGCTTTCTTGTGCAATGAGTATAACGTACAAATGAACGTAAACTTCGATCCAATCCCACTGGTATTTTTTTAATGAACATCTTCATCCTATATATACCAAGTAATATTGGTGAACAAGTTTTTTCAACATTACTACATATGAATTAGATTCTAACGTAGCAGTGTGAGATCGAAGAACGACAAAAATCTATCTCTCAGCACCCATGTGCGCAATACGAGAAATGCAACTTTTTTTTCTACAGCAATCATATATCTAGAAACATATGAGTTTTCGAGCCAGCAAGCCGTCTTCTTGCTCCTCAACATCTCTCCCACTTACGGTCAAAATCCGAACGTCCCATTCACGATCACATTCACCACGGTCGCTAGGGAACGCAAAAGTAAGCGCTCCAGCGTGGCAGTGCATCTACATATCGGCAGCTGCGTTCAGCGAAGAGAGATACATGCACGACGCAGGAACAGCTCGACGCGCTCGTCAATATTCCAAATTCGCTGAAGCCTGTCGTCTCTTGTTGTGTTTGTAGACGCGTGCCGAGCACAAGACAAAATGCGGGCAGTCGAAGCTCGACAAAACGCGCTGAGAGATGGCGACGAAAAGTGCCCACAACGATCGTGAAAGAGCGGTGGACGGAGAGAAAACATCGCGGAAGCCTGAAGAAATGACATTTGGTGCCGCATATCCGGCGCCTGACAGGGAATGAACGCTGCCGCGCAGAAACAGCCATATAAAGAAGAAAAAGAAATATATTAACATGAAGACTACTACAGGTATATGAGCGGATCACCTCCCCCCCTCCCCGTCTCTCTTTCTCAAAAGACTGTATGCTTCCGGGGTTTTACACCTCTGTGCGCCTACGTTTTCGACTTCTTGTATGTATAGGTCCCTTTAGGCATTCCGCTATGATTACGTTTGGCTTCTTTTCTCACTCCGACGCAGATGGCAGAAGACGGTGTGCTTTCAATCGCCTAATCAATCTTGAGCGGCTTTGCAAGATGACGCCTCGGAGATTCGCAGAAGTCATCCCTCTCGCTAGGTGTCCCTGGGGTGTAGGTTTGACTGTACGAGCTCCTGGCATAGGCAAGCGGGCTCGCGTTCGCACGGCTTTGCCTGCCATATACGTCTCCTATTGCTCGCCCTGGTGAGTGCGGCAGAGGACAGGGGGTGAAAGGATACTGAGAGAGGGGGTGATAGAAGGGGGAGTTACAGACGTCCAGCAAGGGGAAGATGGCACATAACGTGCAAAGCGGTCCAAGCCCGCCCGATCATCTGTCTGCGGACGCTGGGTTTCCTACAGTAACACCCTGGCTCTCCCTTCCTCGCATTCGACGTTTGTTAGGTCTCCCAGATTTTATGCGTTTTTCTCTGTGTCTTTATACTCAGCCTATAGCTCGTCTACGTTTTCCTTTATGTCGTGCTGACGTCTAGTGTATCCTCTGAGGTTACGGGAAAATGGATTGACCATTTAAGTGCACTTTTGCTTAGCCTCTGGATGCCTGCTTCCCGGTATACCTGTTTCCTCTTGAAGATAAAACACTTCAGCCTTGTCGATTTACCCAAGCCTCGTCGTTTTTTTATTTATTTTTTAATGTCGGGAAGGCTCTGCTTGGCTACGCGTTTCCTGTGAAAGATAAAAGAGTAGAAAGTAGACGAAAAGAACAGAAGTGGTTAGCTCAAACGTCGACTGGATGTATCATATACAAAAGGCTTCCAGCACAACACACATCGATCCAGCTCACTAGAATGCTACTGTGGTCGCGAAGAGGAAAATGTTCATCAAATTCTTTTGGAGTAAGTACAGTACGCAAATTAAAGAGAAAAGTTGATAAAGAAACAAGCAAGTTCACACAGACGGCCCCTCACATTAAAGATAATACTTGGACATTGGCCAGAGGTGCATATTCAGAAAAAGGCGAACATCTTCCTGAAAGGCTTCTTAGTGTATACGTAGACCGGACTGGATAAGCGCTTGTGATATACAGCTAAGGGGCTGTGATATACGGAACGATGTGTTAGCACATATACTGTGACTAGAAAGAAGCCCGTGTGAACGCTTTATGTCCATTTGAATTCCTGCAAGCGAACTGTGCATAGCCATGTTATATCAATTTGTTTCAGTGCGCTATTATGCTTTTTTTTTTCACTTTTAGGGGCGAAGCTCCTTAAGTCGGACGCCCGTTCGTCCCTCATCGGAGTGCGTAACCAGTCTTACGTTTTGACGTGCAAGGTGGTGCTGGTGGGAAATTTCTCCTCTGTGTTGTTAAGCAATAAAAAATTCGCAGCATGCACGTTAACTAAAAGCCGAATTCTCCTGTCTCTCATTCCCCATTAGCAGCCATTGGCCATGTACATTAAGTACTATCTGAAAAGAAAGGGTTGCTACGTTATACTCGCTGGGCGTAACCTCCTTGCATGGTTTTAAAAAGGGTTAGCGAGCATTGGGCCGCAGTGCCATGAATACAGTGAACTAGTATATACCATGAACTCGAGGGGGTTAAAGGTGGGAAGTAGACACGAAGCGCAAGCCGTAAGAAAATGTGCGTGTGCCACCTCTCGTTTAGTCCTTGGAATGTCTGCTGGATGGTGGTGCATCTATATGCGAAATATATGATGAAAAGATGCGAGATGGTGGTACTTAGTTTTGACTAGATGGATGAATGGAGACACAGACAGATGCATGGACGGACGCACGAAAAGATGCGAGATGGTGGTACTTAGTTTTGACTAGATGGATGAACGGACACACAGACAGATGCATGGACGGACGCACGGATGGCTGCATGGACGGATGGACGCAGAGGCGGACGCAGGGGCGGATCCATGGATGAACGCAGGGACGGACCCATGAATGGACGTGCGGACGCACGAACAGACGCACGCGTGGACGGGTGGATGGACGCACGGACGGTCACACAGACGGACGCATGGACGGACGGAAGCAAGAACGAATGGACGGACGGATGCTTCGCCCCACTCTCCATCATTCACCCCGTGGATATGCTGCCATTTTTTTTGCTGATTGTTCACTTTGGGTACCATTCGCTTTTATTTATTTTTTGCTGAATAACTTATTCATATGCAGTGGCTGAGGTAATATGAACCTGAACCTCTCCACAGCAAAACAGAACAAAACAGTTTTATTGCGTGGAGGCTGCTAAACTTCCGTAGTATAGTGAGACATACTCGCACATTTCTCGCACATTTAAATCTCTCTCTTTCTTGCTTTATTACTTTTTCAATTGAGTATTGTTGATTTTAATATCCTGAATGTTTAAACTTGGTTTTCTTGTAGCAGCGAGATAGTTTCAGGGAATAAACTCACTCTTTTAACCAACAGGATTGCGCTGTAATAAAAAAGTTCTTTATACCGCAATATGGCGATGTCCCTCAACATCTCGTCTATACACCCAGGCCCTTAGTAAAGACGAGGACATACTTAGACACGTTCCACCTAGAACAAGTGATGACCCTGTTCTTAAGACGGTACGCAGGAACACCGATCACCGCCAGCCTACGATAACTTCAAGAGCCCTTAATGTGCCGTGTGCACATAGGTGAAGCCAGTCAGCGGCAGCACTAACCTGCGACCAAAACCAGCCCGAAGCGGCTACTCCTACCCTAGACTTCATCTCCAACAGCGTTGTCGTTGAGAGAGCGCGAGGTTCACGTTGTCCACGTTGAAGTCCCTTGTTCTAGAAAGTTCATTATCATAATTAATTATGCGAGAGAATTGATTGGGGAGAGAGGTAGGAACGAGGACACGTGAGAAGGATGTCCTCGTGCGAGGAACGCTGCGCACTTTCTATCCCCCCTCCCCCCCTTCCACTTTACCACGCAACTCTACGGGCAACCCTTGTTGGACACACTGAGAAAGCCCCCTCGTTCACGACGTGCACGGCACACATTCACTCGGCGCTGCTGTCCACTGCACTTGCACGCACGCCGACCTTGCATGTGCATTGCAGTGGACCTACCGGACGCCCACGCAGAACTTCTGCGCTCTGCAGTTCTATATTTGACCCACGAAACTCGGAGGGAATTAGAGAGGGGTGAACGAGTTTTTCTTTGTTCGCGACGGCACTTGTGTTTACGTTTCCAGGGCGGCGAGTGCGTTATCCCGCCTCGACCATTGCTGTACAAACAGACGGGTCCGCTGCATGGTGGCTGCGTATTGTGTCCGGTCTCCACGGACTCGCACTATGCGGCCCTCGTTGCATGCAGCCTTGGTCGAATCTGGAGGGTATAAGGAAGGGGCCAGGAAGGGCTGCATAGCGAAACGACGTCCACTACTTTCCGAGGCGCTGCTAAACGAATGTATGCGCGCACCTACGCTCCCTGGGCTTGCTTGGTAAGGCACCTTCACGAACTGCTTGTTTGCTGGGGCATAGCCTCTTGAAGTTTGGAGCGCCGCGCGCTCACCTCTTCGGACGAGCGAGCAAGCCTTTCCCCGCTTACCTGTCCACCTACCTCCCCACGCTGGCGCGCTGTTTTGGGATCTAGAGCGGACCTTTGCTCTACCTCGGGGATTAGAAAGGAACGGCGGCCGTGCTCGGTGGTGGGGGGGGATGCGTAGTTCTGTTTGAGTTCGAGTGGCGGCGCCGAAGTACGGTTGTGTTCGTGCCTGCGCATGCTGTCGGCGCCAAACTTTTCCACCGTGGAGTTTTCCCGAGTACTAGTGCGTGCGTCTGAGGAAGATTTGGACTTGGTTGGAGGTGGTCTTCTACAGTTCGTCGGATAAGCAGAGGGACGAAGAACTGCAGGGTAAAGTTTGATCCCGAGCAGAGTGCTCGATCGTGCCGGGTACTCTACGGATGTAATTCACCCAAGTTTAAAGGAACTTAAGAGAATGAGATTTTCACGACAAAAACTTTCTCGTTCGCGTATACTGATAGGTGTTTTCTAATAACTGGCGTTCATGTTCTGCAATACAAGTATAATTTAATGACCTATTTCCTCTCCTTCAGTCTCTTATTAAGCAGCACGCCAATGGGCCCCTCCCCCCCTCCCCCCAACTCTTGAGGAGATTGCCCGAACAGTAGACCCGAGAGGCAGCTTTAGCACGCCTGGATGACCCGGAGCTGTCTGAGCAATCGCTTTTGGAGTACCAGAACGTTTGAGCATAGAACTCTAAAGCGACGAAGGCGCTGCTAGAGTTTCTGTGATCAACCGGACTCACTAAACGACTGTGGCACTCCTGTGCTTAAGTGAGTGTGCATACGTGTTTTTTTCTCTCTCTTTTTCAATAGTCCTTTCTTATATACTTTCTCAATTTTTCCCTTCCTTGTCTTTTCATTCCTTTTGCCCTTTCTCCAGTTCAGGGTAGGAACCCGAAAATTTTCGACAGGTTAACCGCTCTGCCTTTCACCTGGCATTTCCTTTTCTTTCTCTCATGACAGTTTTTAATAAAACGAAGTCATGTAAGGAAATGTCGAGAAAATAGTTGTTGTGGCGCTCACTCATTCACTTATTAGTGGAGCCTTCGATAACATTTACTTTTCCAGATTGTCAGTTTTCATGCCAAAGTATGGTAATTAGAATTTTAAAAAGGAAGGTCGACAATTGCTACAAGCAAGTGCACTGCAAACAAGCCAAAGCCAACGCTTGTCGCTTTCATAACAGTCAGTAGTTCTCGCACGAACGGAAGTCACCGCGGACTGCAGCGTCGAACGTAGCGTATACACTGCACTTAATAATGTGCATATTTCCCAATAATTACATGAACATTCATAAGGAATACGATGAACTCAACTTGATGATTGATATGTGGGGTTTAACGTCCCAAAACCACCATATGATTATGAGAGACGCCGTAGTGGAGGGCTCCGGAAATTTTGGCCACCTGGTGTTCTTTAACGCGCACCCAAATCTGAGCACACGGGCCTACAACATTTCCGCCTCCATCGGAAATGCAGCCGCCGCAGCTGGGATTCGAACCCGCGACCTGCGGGTCAGCAGCCGAGTACTTTAGCCACTAGACCACCGCGGCGGGGCGATGAACTCAACTTGTTACAAGACACAACTAACGGTCATATATACAGTCAGCCGGCCATCTTCATCAATTTTCTACAGCTGCGCTCTATATCAATCGTGCTGCTTGTGATGTCACATAGCCGTTGTTCTCCACATAGCTAGCACGAAGTTTTCACACTATCTGTATTTACGCTGTTCAACTGAAGCACGGATACAAGATTAAAACGCACTTGACAGCAAAAAAAAATATGAAAGCTTTCTCTATACCTCCCGCGAAGCCGGAGAAATGAAATCCTGTACGCCGAGAATGCCTCTGACATTTACTATGAACTCGCCGCTCGCGGCTCACTTGCACAAAGACGAACTGCACAATGTGGTACAGCCCCTCTCCCTCCCCTTTCTTTAAAACACGTCGCCACCGCGAATGAACCTGGGATCGATATAATCCAGCTTGGAATCCGGAAAACAGCCGGGCGGCACGGAAGGCGTGACATGTCAGGCGAGCTGGTCAGGTCTCATTCTATTGTACTCGGGTGGTCTTCTAACGCAGAATCCTATGCAGTTCGAGACCGCTCTCCCGGCCGTTTCGAACTTGGGAAAAGCGAGGTAAAAAAACACAGGAATAAAAACTGCCAGGCATTCCTTGGTGGCATATCCCTTTTAGGACGCGCTTGCGGCCAACCACAGCCTGACGCGTCGCGTTTGGAACTGCCGCAGCCGGCTGTATGTATTCTGCGGATCTCGACGTGTTGAACCGTCGGTATGACGGGAAGTTTCCTCATTAACAGCATTCCTCGAAGCATTGACGACACTTCTCTGTCACATTCCATGGACAGCACGGAGGATAGCTGCCTTTCACATTCCTGAAGCATCGCGTTAATAGCTCGTTTGGAGGAGATTGATAGCGCGACCGCCCACTGACATCGCCACGTCGGTCGTGACAGAGGAATTCCAGGCTTCATAAAAATGCGTGCTGTGCGAGATTTCTGGAGTGCTTTTGATTGTCCTGGTTGTATATAGCGCGGTCAGCGAGCCGCCCTTGCATTCAGTCGTTATTTCTGGCACTGCCTCCAGATGGCGTGTAGCAGGGTAGAGCTCTGCATTGTGTCCCCTCTAGACTTTCGCTGGTGTCCGGATGTCCCTCCGTGAAATGGACATAACTTGTCGTTTCGTAGTATATAATACCGAAATTGTACCGCAACAGTGCGCGGATCGCCTAAGAGGTGGGCACACAAAGAATCTCGTTCCTGCGCCTGGAGCGATGTGCCTGCTCGGTAAGTGGTCCGAGAGCTTATAGCGAAAGGCAGAGTGGACTGATTCATCAACGTGTCTGGCACGCTCGCGAGGCACATTTCGCCCCCTCCATGAACTGCTGTCCACGATGTATAGCTCTCGATATTTATAAAGAGACAGGCAAGAGTGTGGCATCTCTGGAATGCGCGTCTGAACGCGGGTGCGTTGTAGCGGAGAAGTGGAGGTGTTAAAGCGGTCCGGACAGCCTGGTTGCTTGTCCACGTGCCCTCGACACTCAGCGGGACGCCTCGGTGGGCGCTCTGCGGGAGTCAAACCCCTCGACGCCGCAGAATCCTGTCAAAGGGACTCAGACCCCTACGAATCACCGTGTTGAGGTTGTGTAGCGGTCGTTGCAAACATCTGGCTTGAACGGTGCGTGCACCCCATGCAATGTTCATTGGCTCCAAGTCGTCAACCGCGGCAGCCGAACCCTTTGAGAGAGTGCAACATGTTAAACGAGACTGAGCTGTAGCACGACACGCGTAGGATTAGTTTCAGTCGTTCTTTATCGATTTGTTCTGCTGTAGACGTAGCTTTCGATGAAATGAGTCATAGCGGGAATCCGTTGTTTCTGAAAATGCAGACATACCATATAGCGAGCAGGAACAGAGAGTTTTGCGAACTCTGTCATGCGTATAAGTCCTTCACTATGTTTATAGATGGAACTACAGAGTACAAAGTGCGTACGGAAGACTGTATAAGCCCACTGAAAGCATCAAGAAGCTTCGCCAGCGAGCTCTGCCCCCTGCTACAGCGCCAGAGGTGGTGAAGCGGACAAAACGCCAAGCTGGCACGAGACCCGTACAGAAATTTTTTTGCCGACTCAGTGTGGCGAAAGGTCAATGCGAAGAAGGCAAGAAAGAAAACGAGGCTAACAAAAAAATTTCTCGATGAAGAGGCACGGGAGCCACGGCGAGACTTACAATGGAAAAAGAGAAAGCGGATGAGGAAGAGGATGTTAAAACAAGGAAGAAAGGGACAGTTTGCACTACATCCCTCGTGGCTTCGCGAAGCCGAGTGCGATCCTTGTGTAACTCCCGGTGCTCTCAACGGTGGCTGAGAAGGAAGGAGGGTGAAAGACCAGTCCCCTGCCTGTCCGCCCCCTCCCCCTGTTCAAACAGCCCGTAAGCTAAAACTAACACGACGACGAGGCACCACCGAAGCTGGCAGCCTGACTGACGCTGCCGAGCTGCTGCTGTTCCTTGCCTGGGCCGGCATAAATTAAACATGATCCCTTCCGGCTCCTCGCCTTTTTTTCCCTTACTTTTGCACCAATCTGAGCCGTCCCCGCAGCCTGCGTTCGCACTAGCGATTCCTTTTCTCGGTTCGATGGACATCTCATCCGGATGTTGAGGAAGTGGACGAAATAACATAAAGCGCAATAGAGGAATAGTCCAGGCCTGAAAGGACGTTATAAATACCTCAGCGAATAAACAAAGTGAACCGATCTATGCTGTACGTGAAGGCTGGGGATGGAAATGAGGAGGGGGGGCAACACATTTAGAAAAAGGGGCAAGAGAAAGGAACGTGCAAAAAGAGAGGTCCAGCATTGGGCGCGCCACCAGCAAGCAAATAGATGCGGGGAAGGGCGAACCGGTGGATCTCGGTCCGAGTCGCACAAACACACGGCGGAGTTATTTTGATAAGACACACGCCGACTTGGTGCGAGTTGCTGCAGCGGCTCAATTCGATAATGGACCTTCCATGTCGGAAGAACCAGAAGGGGAAAGCGTTTCGCTCGAGCATACTCAAAGCATAGCAGCGTTGGTTTTTTTTTTCTTCTTGCGTGTGTGTGTTGGCTACAGAAACACCTACCTACCCACGCGCCCGGGTGCACACCCCTAGCCTTCGTTCACAGACGGGCAGGAACCGACACACCAACACGTGGACTAAAGCTCACCGGCTTCGAGGACGCATTCGAGTTGCTCTGCTCAGTTATTTTTCCTTCCGAAAAGAACAGAGTCCTCGTACTTACGTGTTCCGAAGGCTCGAATCTTGATTCAGAACCCCCTCCCCCCGCCCTCTTTTTTCCTGTTCCTATGGATCTCTGAGAGTGCACTTCAGGGTCGCTTTCACTCGACATCACTGTCTCTTTCGCCGTTGCCACTGGCTGCGCGCTTCTTCGCCGTGACATCTGTTGATTCTGCAGAGTGACTCTTGCCCACTCTCCGCCTTCCGACTTCTTTCGTACTTTTGTATATTGGTATAAACTGATATGTGTTTTTCTTGCTGCGTTTCCCATGTAAGCGCGCTTCCGGGGCAGCTTCTTCGAGAGGTGCTTTGCTGCGTGGATCGCGCTCGCATTTGAGCAGGCTGCCGAGCTTTCGAGAGAGCACTCCGGAGAGATCATGGTCCTCGAACTCGTGCCATTGTTTATGCGATCGCTTTTCAGAAAGCTAAGTTGAAAGGGAGCGCCCGAACTGGGTCTCACGTGCTGTTTCTGTACCGAGCCACCGGCATCGGTGCTTGACACCGGAAAGGTTTTAGCCGGAATCTCATCTTTTATACATTTCCCAACTTAGGAAGCTCTTTAAAGTGTAACACTTGCTCTGGTGGCTGCTGAAGAGGAAAACACATTAAGAAATGGGCACTGATTACAGAACACGCAGAGTAGAATGAGTGACCCTGCGTCAACTTAATTAAGAAATTTAATAAACGTTCGTGGACAAAATGAACATCTGGACGCATATACAGTTGTGTTAATGTGTTAAGGAAGTTACCATGTGTTAAGGAAGCTAAACAGTTGTGTTAAGAAAGTTACCTGACATTGCTGGCCACTACTAGTAACGAATGCACGATACGGTTTTCTCTTACCACCTGGCCAAACACGGGGTCATATTCTGTACCGTAAATATAAACGTTCGTGCTCGGCGGCTACTGCATACCAGAACCGTGTTAATGCCTTAGCTGTATGGCCCTCTAATAGGTCGACGAATGAAGTGGTGAAGTGGTTATGAACCGCTAATTCGTGGAGTGAGCGGTATACAGCCTGTTCAGCCCTGATATGGACCAAGCATTAGCGTAGACTGTTGAGGTCTCTGTTCTAACTTGTAATGAGAGTCATGGCCTTCTAACTAGTACTCATTACCGAAGCCTTTGCGAAGCCTATAGTGATGACCAGCAGTTCTGTGATTCCATGACTCGTAGTGATTGTACGTCATCTGCATCCCACTCCGAGACAGGATGATGTGCTTCCTATTTGGTACCCTAAGGTGGTGCTCAAACGACAGAAAATAGCGCAAAGAAACGGGGACACAAGACGAGGAACACACGGCACAGGCGCTAACTTCCAACATAATCTTTATTACCACCGCACACTCGCCTATATCACCAAGAAAAATAACATCGCATGACATGAATGATTCGCACAAAAAATTAATTTCTTAGAAAATACATTTCTTTATCACTGAGCGTAAGAGAGGGAGTGCTGACGCACTTAGACCCCAGTGAAGCGATAGCCTCAGCCTCAATAATCTCTCTAGTAAGCTTGTCAAACATTCTCTTGATAACTGTGCATGCATTGAATATCGGCGCGCAGCCCAAGGATTTACAATGTATGGCCAACCAACTTCCCTGGCCGTTTTTTCACATTATTACAATGTTCTCTTAATCGATCATTAAGACAACGGCCTGTCTGTCCAATATACTCTTTACCCCAAGAAAGCGGGATACGATAAACAACGCATATGATACAGGGAACATAAACAGTTCGATGCTTCTTACTACAACCTTTGGGTTTTCCGTCACGGTCATGAAGGCCACACAGGCTGACCAACTTCTTGGGATCCGAAAAGACAACCCTAACTTCAGACCGCTTAGCTAATTTCTTTAGGTTGTGCGATATCTTGTGATAGTATGGTATGACGACTAGGTGCTTCGGTTTCTCGGAATCACGACTCGCTGTACATCCTGGGTTGCGAAGCGTACGAAGCAAGCCTTCTGCAACTGAAGTTTGGACGTGCATAGGATAACCTGCTTTCAACAAACGGTCTGACTGATTATGAAAACTATTGGCGATTTCGTGCTCACAAGATTTGCTTAAAGCATGACGAAAACAATGACTGATGATGCCTCTTTTCACTGGTTTGGAGTGAGCTGATTGGTAAGGAAGGACCGGTTTGTTCATACGTGGTTGGTAAGCCCAACATATGCGGTTAGGATGAAAGGCGAAGAGGACATCGAGGAATTTTATGGCATTGCTTTCAGGCAGTTCGTGTGTGAGAGTCAAGGGTTTAAAACACTCAGAAAAATGTGAAATTATTTTTGCCAAACCTTCCTCATCCGCTACCGTGTCGTTAGATAATAAAACAAGATAGTCATCGACATACCGGAACACTTTTTTTATTTTCAAATTATCAAGACGTAGGTAAATCGATCTGTCAATTCTACTTAAAAATATGTCACTTAAAATAGGCGCAATGCAGGGCCCGATACAGATTCCATCCTTTTGAATAAGAGGCTTGTCATCCCATGAAATGTAGGTCGTCTTGAGGTAAAATGATAAAAGTTTGTAAAAACCGACTGACAGGAACACCACACTCGGTTTGAAATCTAACAGAGCCAAACAAATCTATGCACTCTTCAACCGTAGGAAGCAACTGATCATGGGGAATAGAATAATACAAATCAGTCACGTCGACTGAAAAACCATAAATATGCTCAACGACACAAGTTTCACATAATCTATGACTTGATCAGAACTTTTTACTATGAAAGGATCATCAACGTTAAGCCGGTTCAACTGTTCTTGCAAAAAGGTAGCAATCGATTTTTGCCATGTATTACATTCTGAAACAATTACCCTAAAATGCATATTACTCTTGTGAGTCTTTGCATTAAAAAACACTTTTAAAAAGTCATGCTTACTATTTGTGATGCCACTGACAACTCGAGAAAGGTTAAGGTCTTTGCATAGCTTTTTTGCTACCGATTTAACTTTTTCAATGCGGACGTCCTCGCGAGAGGAGAAAACAGAGCTTACGGCAGTGTGAGCCTTAGAACCAAACAGTCCCAGAGTCAGGATGGCGAAGCCACCTTCCTTATCAGCGGGAAGGACGGTAAGAGAGTGCTCCTTGAGAAAAGCCTCAACTCTCCTGAGAGGAATTTTGGATCCAGATGGTCTGTAGCGCGAAACAGTGTAAACGCTTTCTGAGACGGAGCGAGGTTGCTCTTGTTCGGGCACATGGCGTGAAACTTGTCGCACCATGGCTAGAAGTTTCGGTGGAGACGTCTTAGGTTCCACCGCAAACTTGTGCCCGAGGCTTAAAGTCCGGAGGATGTCGGGAGGCACGGTGATCTGTTCAGGCACGTGAACTGTCGGCTTTTGATCGGTTACTTTTATGGCGACGCCTGTGCGTAGCACCGGCAATTGCCGAGCCCAGAGGAATTCCGTGCTTTGGTCGGCGAGGCGCTGAAATTGTCGAAGCTGCTGCATGGCCACAGTATCTTCGAGACGATCAAAAAGAAGGGCGGACAAGTATTGTTTAAATAGACGTGCTTGTCTTTACCATTTTGCCTTCAAGATTTTGCACACCCTAAGCCCATGACCAACTGAGGGGGCGACGTTGCCGAAAAGGCGCTTGACTTCCTGAGGCAGAATGCTGTGGCGAATGCAAAAAGCAAGGGAACGAGCTTGACAGGATGCAAGAGCGATGTAGGCGACTGTAGCACATGGGTTTGAAGATGAACATAAAGAAGGGCCCGTTGTACGAGAAATAAGGTTCAACACTGTCGAAATTTGGGCTTGTTGGTGCATTGTCGTCACAATGCACCAACAAGCCCAAATTTCGACAGTGGTGGTGCTCAACTTCTTGAAGGCAACAGACTTGCACCAGCGATTATAAACTTGATGTACTATAGGGACTGTGAAGTGTGACTTAGTGCACGTGCTCTCTCCTCTCTCTTTCTTCCTCCATCTTTGAATTCTCCCCGCTTCTCTTGTGTAGGGTAGCATAGATTGCTTAACATCCCTGCCTTTCCTTTCCCTTCTGTTCCTTAGGCTGAATGCTGCAGGCCTATGTACTCTGTGTTGTTAGCGCACGTTAAGCAACACAAGGTACTTGAAATAATCCGTAGCTCTACACTCATGTGTCTCTCACAGCCTCAATCGAGTTACAGCGGTAAACCCCACAAACCAAGCCACCAACCAAACCTAATGTAAAAGTACTTAACGCCCACAAAGTTGACCTTTTGGTTGAAGAAGAGGAGGAAGCAAAGGCTTCTGTTGAAAGAAATGAACATGCAAATAAGACGAGAACTGTAGCTAATAATCTATAAACACAGTACAACCACTCTCTCTGTCTCTCTCTTTCATTTTCCCATTTAGAAACGTTAAAACGCCTAGCGGAATTCTCGCTGTTGTGCTCACCATTGCACTACATTTTTCTTCTATTTCCTTTCTTATAAGCGCTTGAGTTCGTGAAAAGCGGCTATTGCAGGCGTCCAGCAACCGTACATATATTTGTGTACACCACTGTCTGAATCGTAAAACACAAAAAGAAAATCAATTGCAAAAAATGGCAACGTTTTCAATTGATAGAAGAAAAAAAAATGAACACCGGACATTTATACAACCGCGAGCTTTTCTTTTTCTTAATTTCGCTTACCTTCTTCATCCCGTGAAACCAAGTGAGTGGAACTAAGCGTCCTAAATAAAATATTGTTGACACCCGCAGAGCAGCCGTCATTAATAATTGCGGGGCAGCGCAACTGAGCCAGTCGTAGCTACAGGGAAGGCCAGCTGGCTATAGTGTACCTTGCCCTCCAGCCCCCTCCCTTCTCTATCCGACACATGTAGCGCGTTATCTCCTTCCATTTGTGCGTAGAGGATGGTACGCGTATTCCCGGCGTCCCACTTGGCGCAACCCGGCATGCCGCAGAGCGTTGCAGCTGCCCTCTTTCAGCCAGTGGAGCGCGCAGATTTCAACCGGAGAGAGCTCGGTCGAGTAAAACGTAAGGAGGAGCATGTGCCAGGTGTGAACGGCCAGCGGCGTGTCATTCCACCAGGGGCGCCCCGGTCTTGATACGCTACGCGCACGCTACGCGAGCCGTGTGGAAAAACAAATTACCTATTCCTGAGCGACGCCACCACCGGTCCCAAGCCAGTGGAGACTAAACGATCGGATAAAGGTGGATACAAATGACAAGTTACAATTGTTTCTTTCATTGGCTCTGACGGGGCCGTAAATACTCTCACGTGTAATAATGTGCTATGCTGCCTAATACTCTCATTGCACTAAATTGTTTTGTTGTTTTAGAGCACTTTTCGATTCCCATCTGCGGTTAATAATTCTTACACTTGGCCTGTTGTGTGTTTGTGTGTGTGTGTGTGTGTGTGTGTGTGTGTGTGTGTGTGTGTGTGTGTGTGTGTGTGTGTGTGTGTGTGAGAGAGAGAGAGAGAGAGATCGAAGGGGGGGTGGATAGCCTTTCTGTCGTTTTCGTGTTTCTGGTTTCGAGGTCAGTGGATTTCGTGAGGAATCGCATCCATCCAGTACAGCGTCGCGTCGACCAGTGTTTGCGGGCATACATGCGATATCATCGCACTACACTTTCCATACGTTGTACACCCGGGAGCAAAAGCATGCGGACCACCACGGAAGCGCGAGCCCAAATTGCTTCTATACGCCGCATAGCACAAGCTGCCTGCTTTGACGGGGCATCCGTAGGGAACATTACTCCCACGGAATTCATTTGAGAAGAGCTCTCCATAGACAGCCACTAGATGGCACAGCCTGAAAACGTGTACAGTTAGCAATGGTACGTAACACTTTTGCTCAGAGGTGCGCGTCTAAATTATTAACTTCTGGCCACCTCGATGATGTGTATGGACCGCCATTTGTAACACATTGATGATAATAATGATCGTTGCTGTTTAACATCCCAATACCACGATGTGATTAGGAGGTATGCCGTAGTCAGGGAGTCTGAAAATTTCGACCGGCTGCTATTCTTTAAACAGCTTCTAAATCCGTCTACACGTGCCTCAAGCATTTTCGCATCCGTCAAAAAATGCGGCCGACAATGTTAGGGTACAAACCCGCGACCTTCGGGACGGCAGTCGAGTATCATAACCGCTATACCATCATGGCGGGTGTATAGCCGTTAGTAAACGTTACTTCAAACAGTATACGATACCTAAAGAGTTACCTGCCATCGGGACAAATTAACAAAGACAAGCACGGGAGACAACTATTTTGACAGAAGGGGCCCATATTAATAAAGCTGCTTGTTCGTGAATACAGAGTCTAAAATAAGTTCTTCCTTTAAGTACGCTTTCATATACTTCCAAGCCTCTTCTACGTAAAAAGAAGTTCTCCCGATATTTTAGCGATTTGCCTGCGGAATTCAGACGATGTGGCTGTGGAATGCTGAATATGTATTATTTTATCATGGATCCTACCTGAAACAATTTCTGCTACAACACGCAGTCAACCGTCACGGTGGTCTAGCGACTATGGTTCTCAACAGCTGACCCAGAGTTCGCTGGACCGAATCCAGACCACGGCGGCCGCATTACAATAAACGCGAAATGATTGAGGCCCGTGTGCTTTATATTTAAAAGCACGTTTAAAGGTCCTCATGTGGTCGAGATTTCCGGAGCTATACCACTACGGCATTCCTCAATGTCATGTGTTATTTTGGGGGACGGAAAACCCCAGCAATTTTAATTATTAGAACATGCCGTCGCCTAACATGAAGCGCGTGGATGTACTGACTGCGTCAAATGAAACCCGAACAACGGCAAGCCTTCGCGATGGTATAGCGCGCACCGTCCACTGATCACCATGGACAAATCATTGATCTCTACTAGGGGGGACAGGCACGCAAATGCGCACAGAGCTGCCGAACAGGATGTGCGCGCCTGTCAATCATGAAAACTGGACCACGCGCACTACACCGTCACGAAGGCTTGGCACTGTTCGAGTTTTATTTGACACTGATAGTACAGCGTCAATTTTTATGAAAGGGAACACGGGAGCGCATGACCTGCGCGCTCCGGCGGCTGCTGGCAGCGCGTCCATGTGGGAGCGACAGCAACCACAGTCTCTTATCGCGTCATTTCGTGGCGTGCAAAACAAGCAGTGTTTGATTATATTGAACCAGCGGCAATATTGCAACCCTTTTCCCTTCAAAGCGTTTACCTGTTCTCGCGTTACCGGATGACGCGTTACCGGATGACGCGATAAGAGAATGTGGTTGCTCTCGTTCCCGCTTGAAAGCGCTTCCAGCAGCCGCAGGAGCGCGCAGGTCACGCGCTCCAGTGTTCCCTTTCAAAAAAATTGGCACTGTACATACTATGAAAATGAAAGGCGATAGGAGCGAGACAACGCTGCGTTTCAAACGAACGTCATCCGCTGTGGGTCTTATACGCACTGCCGAATAACGGCGCATGCTCGCCCAGCAGGCCTGTTAACGACCTCGACAGGAAAGAAAAGAACGTTACTAAACTTTGATCAGCCGACACGCGTCATTATATTCACCCGGTGGTTCGTTTGCTTTCGATACTCGCCCTGTGCAGGCTTTGTTCATTAACGATTATCGACAGAGCTCGCACTTCCAATTTGCAAGCTGGTGAGCCGACAACGCGGAGGCGTAACAGCTCAACGTTCAAAACAAAAACAGAAATGCCATGGAGGTGGTACCAGACTGACCCTTACGTTTTCCTCGCGTGATTTGGCCGTTTTAATGGCCGCTGCTTGCTTCTCGTGGTGAGTCGTTGTCGATACGTCCCTGCTTGAACTGGACACTTCTCGGCAACCCAAAGCAGCTGGTGAGCAGAGGCGGACCACCGAAGGCGCGTTCGACGCAGGTGCGTTCGCGTGGCCGGTTCGACCGAAGGAGGATAGCTTTGATTTCGATCGGCCCGCAGCGTACTTATTGCGTTTGCTACGCAAGTCTGAGCAGACTCTCCCTCTCCCTTTGCCAACTCTGAGGCTGTCGTTTAATCACCTTTATCAATTTTCTTTTTTCACGTTTCCGGCGAAGGGAGCACCTGGAACATTTGAAAAATTGAGATAGCCGGGAAGCACGTGCTTGAAGCAGTTGTTATACATCAGCCTTCGAATTGACACCGTGTCTTTTTTTTCTTTTATATTACACGTTGTTCGGAAGATTTCGGCGCCTATCTCCTTAGAGCCGGCTACTCTATTTCAGAAAGAGTCTGTCCAGCGCTTATTAAAGACGATTTTGCGTTGTTTTTTTTTCGGATACTCGAATGCAGAAATTTTGCTCTGTCTGTCTGTCTGTCTGTCTGTCTGTCTGTCTGTCTGTCTGTCTGTCTGTCTGTCTGTCTGTCTGTCTGTCTGTCTGTCTGTCTGGCTGTCTGTCTGTCAAACGATTTAGCCACTTCACGAGTGTTTAAGCGCTTCCTCAATGCCTAGCCATATTGACCTGGTGGCTTCGTTAGTATACTTGTAGACATCGTCGATCAATAATCATATATGTTCCGCATATGTGATGGACAATAACAATACGTAAGGTGGCTTGTTCTATTACTAGAAAACGCATAGGTACGTAATTCTAAACACTCTACGTAATTCTATCCCGTATACAGGAATTACATGTCACGTCATGCACGAAATGTTACGCTATGCACGAAAAAGTGCTCTGCCGACAACACGGTGCTGCCGCCTGCCAGTGGCTCTGGGTTCTATACAAGCTTATGTTTCCCTACATTGCCTCGAGATGACGTGCATTTCTCACGCAGCGCTGTCGGCTAGGGTGCCAAAGTGTGCCCGCCCGCTACAAAGGGAATGGCCTCATTACCATCATCATCATCAGCTTCCTGACTAAAGACTGTCGTCTTTCGCCGACATTCACAACGAAGCACTAAGACACGCTGCCATTTTTTTTTTGTTCACGAGGCGAAAAAAAAAAGAGGAAATGAAACCGAAGCGTCTTAGGAAATGAGCAGGAACGCGACGAGCACGCAGCTTTAGAGGAGATTGGTTTGCGTGCTTCCAACTATCTTCATGTTTCCTCCATGGCGTGTTTAGAAGAAGTGTGTAACGATTTCGAGTTCTTCGTACTCAGCTATGGGAGAGCAGTGAGCCGTCCCGGTAGACCTTGGCTGTCTTTAGAAATAGTGGTGAACGATTTAGAGTACTTGCTACTCTACTATGGGAGAGCATGAAGCCGTCCCGTGTGCCTCACACTTGATGAGTCGAAAAGCTCTGTGTTTAGAGAAACCTGCATACCATATCTGACAACAATGACGATGGCGCCAGGTGTACGTCAGTTTATCCTAATTTGACTATCTCGATTAGCCACTACACGTGCACATGTTCCTGCTCAGATTTCGCCCGCATAGGTGATAAGTGTCTTTCTAGATACGGACGTAAGTAATCTGGAAATAAGACTCTTCGAACTTTCTTCATTTACTTTAGGCGCTCATATTCGAGCAGGATGTTTGACATCGTGATTTCGAAAAATCTATTAACAAAGAAAGTGCAGCATGATTCTCCCGTTTCACTTTAGCATCATTTTTTCCTCGTTCACAGGGCATGCATGCATGCATGCATGCATGCATGTATGTATGTATGTATGTATGTATGTATGTATGTATGTATGTATGTATGTATGTATGTATGTATGTATGTATGTATGTATGTATGTATGTATGTATGTATGTATGTATGTAGGTACCAAGCACACGTTCATTTAATACTGGCGTGATTCCCGGTAAGTGGTAGGGAAACAAATGTAGGTTACGTGCACGCCTGGTAAAGTACGTCGTATTGTCACTGCCGTGAATTAAGTACTACTGAGGTATACAATCCGCCACTAACCAATACAGCTTGGTCATTGAGGTCAATTTTTAAAGACGATTTTTCTCATACTTGAACGCAAAATTCTTTGTCTTTTTGTCTCTTTGTCTGTTACACGATTCAGCCGCCCGGCCGAACTTTAAGCACTAGCTAAGCGTCCAGCGATCTTTAACTGGTGGCTGATTTCATACTTGTGAATATCATCGATCAAAAAGCAAACATTACACTTGTCTGAGGTGCAATTGACATCAATGCGTTTTAGGCGGCGTGTTTTTTTACTTAAAAAATGGCAGCATATCCACGGGGTGGATGATGGAGAGTAAGGCAAAGCATCCGTCCGTCCGTGCGTCCGTCTGTGTGACCGTCCGTGCATCCATCCACCCGTACATGCGTACGTCTGTTCATGCGTCCAGACGTCCATACGTGCGTCAATCCCTGCGTTCATCCATGCATCCACACCTGCGTCCGTCCATGCGTCCATCCGTCTGTACAGCCATCCGTGCATCCGTCCATGCATCTGTCTGTGTGTCCGTTCGTCCATCTAGTCAACATTCCAAGTACCACCATCTCGTATCTTTTCATCATGTATTCCGCATATAGAAGCACCGCCATCCAGTGGACATTCCAAGGACTAAACGAGAGGTGGCACACGCACACTTTCTTACTGCTTGCGCTTCATGTCTACTTCCCACCTTTAACCATCTCGAGTTCATGGTATATATTCACTGTATTGAAGGCACTGCGGCCCAACGCTCGCAATTTTTTCTAAAATCAAGGAGGTGACGCCCAGCGAGTATAACGTAGCAACCCTTTCTTGTCAGATAGTGCTCAATGTACATGCCAATGGCTGCTAATGTGAAATGAGAGACAGGAGAATCCGGCTTTTAGTTAACGCACACGCTGCGAATTTTTTTATTGTTCAACAATGCACAGGAGAAATCTCCCACCGGCACCCCCTTGCAGGTCAAAGCGTAAGACATGTTGCGTACTACGACGAAAGACGAACGGGTGCCGCTTTGAGAAGCTTCGCCGCTAAAATATATTTACGTGATTCTAAAGATCTCTGTGTTTCTTTGGCTGCGCTGAAAATGCGACGCTATCCGCGAAAAAGCCCTCTGCCAACGATATGGTACTTCCTACTTCGGCCTGCGTCTATGGTTCGTTGCACCAATACAGAGTACACGCGCACAACCATTTGCCCTTACACGCAAATAAATACCTTCTTGTCTCACCAACGGCTTTTCGTTTTTTGCAAACTATCATGCTATACAGTACCGCACGTGATGAAAACTTTGCTGAAATGTCGTGGAAGTACGAACGCATGACATGCCAGCTTCGACAGAATCAAGCAAACCTCAGTTGCATTTATTATGTCAGGACGGAAATGGTGCGAGAACCACATCACGGGTGGCCGTGAATGAGACTGCAGGAATCACGTGATTTGGTCGGCGGGAGACAAGTCTTTCGACGACATTTCTAGTGTAGCAAGCAGATACGCGGCCTGTTTTTTTTTTTTTATGGGCGGGTTTTTATCATTCATGCTAGTTTTTTGTGCAACAGCACTATTAGGATTTAAACAATGGTAAATTCATATTGTAGACTGTGTACCTAGAAACTGACCCACTAAAAGCGTCCCAACAGAAAAAGTGGCGTAGTGAACTACACGAACGCTACTCGAGGAAGCAGCAGGTATTTATCAGGACGAGAAGAAGATGACGTTTCATTGTCTCTGCGCTTAGGCGGTATCCGTCATTACGACTATAGTTGTGGAAACTGCTATCTTGTCTGATAAACAAGTGGTGCTTCCAAATGTCTTATTTACGTTGATATATTAACCCTTCGACAGAACCACTTTGAATACTTCACCATATTTTTTTTTCGGTTTCAAAACGGCAACCCTTGTCACCTCGCATTTGAATAACCAATGTCTCAAGCACTGGTCACAGTAGATTTGAATTGGGGCACAATAGGCTGATTAATCCACCTTGATGGTGTAGTGTTGCGGCATTTGATAGCTCACATGAATGCTGCAGAATCCAATCGTACGGATGGACTGGTGAGCGGATGGTTGGACCGACGGACGGCGCAGGTGGATTTTTCACAGCTGTGTAGCAGCTGCTGTGATACGGGTGTCGACACCGGGACATCGCTGGACGCCGGGCAAGGAGGCCCCTAGTTAAGGAGCATCGCCCCTGAAATAACTTTAACCTTGTCCTTCAGTCATTTTCGGTGAATGCCTAACGCACAACAAACAGTTTTACTTGTTACGCCAACTATACGGCGATCTCTGCGAGATGGCCAAAGGAAGAAATGCAACTTTTGGTCTTGTCGTCTCCACAACCATCACACGATCGAGCCCACTCTATAGGGTTTCGTGCTACAGCACCGGCAGACATTTTTCTTTGCATCATTTTTTTTCTCGTTCGTTTCACGCTGACTTTCATTGTTTCATCTCTAACGTCGTTTAATACTCCTGGGACAGAACCGAGTCGGAAGCATTCGCTAGACGAAGTTGGTGAACGATGACGAAGCAACAAAATACAGAAAGGGAAAAAAACTGGAAACTCAAAGGTGGGGTGGATGGCTGGCGCGAGCTTTAATCAACACCTTGTTATGCAAATTTCGCGAGCAGGAAACTCAAGCTCGCTCGGTGCGCCATCTCCGGAGACGCCGCTGACGTTTCTTGGGGGTGCCTCGAAATTTCTTCGTCTATATTCTTTATCTTTTTGCACCCATCCTCCTTTTTCTAATCCTGCTTTTGTCTTCCGTGGTCTGTTTTCTATGTCTATTAGCTGCATGTTCCCAAGTCTCTTCTTATATTGATTACATTTACGCCAGGCAGCCCTTACGCAAGAGTTCAATATCCTCAAATTCGTTTTTTTCTCTCGGTCTGCTCTAAGCAGTGGCGTCTTCCTGGCAGCCTCGGTGACTAATCCTTGTCTAGAGCTTGGTCAACCGTGCTTAACTTTATCAACGAAACGTATGAAGCTTAAGATACAACATTGTTCAGGCAATTTCGTACTGCGAGCAACCTAGACATATAGGTACTAACCTTTAAAATAGGTTAGCAGATTTGTTTGTTCGATACAATTTCTTTACAGAAGCCGTCACTGCGAGTTTGTAACTGTTCTTTTTTATTGCATTGAATTGCATACAGACAGCTTACACAACTTCTTAGGTTGCTGTGATGTCTGACACAGTAAACGAGTAATGAATAACCATCAGGTGAGAAAAAAACACCGCGAACACTCTAACCATTGTCTGTCACCTTTTGATTTCGTTTCCCTCCTTTACAACCTTGGCGAATGTGAAACAGCCATCAGCCGTAATTAGCGCAGAAATGGCTAGAAAGAAAGAAAAAGGGTGAACTTAATTGGCCCATAAACCACCTCAGATATTTTTCTAACATTTGAAGTAAACGTGTGCATCGTGTGCAGAATGCCGCCGCGATCAACTATTCCACCCGCGGCAGCACTATGAGCCGCAGGCACCCCACAAATTCTAGAAAACAGGCCCTCCTTCTTTCCGGACCTTGCGGACCTCCGCGTGACGCGCCGTTCTATCTCTCTGACGCGCCGAGCCAAATGTGCTGCGATTGGTTGAGCAAGCGCCTACGGCTTCCGTTCAGTCTGCAAACAGCTGCCTGCGCTGCTTGTTGTTGCGCGTCGTGTTGTCCGCGTGCCTGCAAAACGTACGGGGCACGGCGTATCCCCGTACGGGTGCAACGCGTTGGCAATCCTTTGAAGGCGTGCGCACAAGGCAGGGTTCATAACGGCACGATTACGGTAGCCATGGTTCGCCTACCACTACTACTACTAAGTGGTTCTGAGAGAGAAAGGAAGAGAAAAGTGAGCTCGTAACTGTCTGCTTCAGCGAGGGACACCTCAACAGTAGCTCACAAGGAATTAATAATAATAATAATAATAATAATAATAATAATAATAATAATAATAATAATAATAATAATAATACGTTTATTTCATCATCATTGTGTACATGGTGACAGGGGCCCGCAGTAAGAGCTGCAAAATCCGAGGATCGTTCCAATGAAAACTCCAACCAAAAAAAAAAACAGCTTGACTGAGCTGCTGACCCCTAACTTAGCGAACAGCAAGGATTCACCAAATGTGCATAATTTAACACAACCAAATGTGCATAATTTAACAGAAAAAGAAAAATGAAAGACACAATACAAGGAAGTACACTTTTAATTGGGGTGAGGAGGGACTAAAAGGGTAGGAATAAAGGTGTAGAGAGAGAGAGAAAAAGGCGTGAGGTGGTAAGCCATAGAGCGACGACATATCGAGGGGATAGGAGAGATAGGAAAGATGGAAACACGGTCACAGGAGTCCGAGGACGAGGCACCACTTGCGAGAGCTCTTGTCGGCGTCAGGAGGTGGCGTAGAGCAAGTCCCGTCGACCATAGCTACGCTGCCGTCGGAGATCGGCGTCAGTAGATGACGTAGGGTGAGCCCAGTCGGTCAGAGCTACGCTGACGTCGGAGATCGCGAGGGCACAACTGGTCGGCACGGAATCCAGCGAGCGAGTCCATGGTTCGCCAACAAGCACGCTGTTAAACACAACTGAAGGATTCGACAGCCGGAGTCGTAGCAACGGGAAGTGGACGGTGTTTCAAGGAGCGTGTCAGCGATGAGGTGTGCCTCGAGAGAATCAGAGGGGCATGGGAAGGGCGCTCGGCGAGAGGGCAAAGCGGCTTGGGAGAGGAGACTAGCTGAGGGGAGCGCAGAAGAGAGCGAAAGGAGTAATCATCGCGGTTTCGATAATCAAATGCGTCTAACTCAGCTATTACTACACCGTTTCGAGAAATTCTCACGGCTCTGTGTTCATCATACACTCGCGCACCATTTCCCTACTCCACGGTAATTTTCACCTATAGGTGGTTCACGGACATTTTAAACAGAAATGAAAGGTAGGGAAAGTAACCAGAAGAAATAACACGTTTTCTATTTATTTTACCGCACACCCGAGGGAGATTAGAGGAAGAATGCGTGGATAAAAAAAGAGGCACGCAGAAACACAGCACGAGCGCACATGGTCACTGCTGTCAACAGCACAGGATGACATCTTAAGTGACTGACTGACTGATTGATTGATTGGTTGATTGGTTGGTTGATTGATTGGTTGATTGATTGATTGATTGATTGATTGATATATGGAGTTTAACATCCCAAAACCACTATATGATTATGAGAGACGCCGTAGTGGAGGGCTCCGGAAATTTCGACCACCTGGGGTTCCTATACGCGCACCCAAGTTTGAGCACACGGGGCTACAACATTTTCGCCTCCATAGAAAATACAGCCGCCGCAGCCGGGATTTGATCCTGTGACCTGCGAGGCCGCATCCAAGTACCTCAGCCACTAGACCACCGTGGCGGCGCGGGAGAGATAGAGAATCAAGGAAAGGCAGGGAGGTGAAGCAGACGCACGTCTGGTTCACTACCCTGTGCTGGGGGAAGGGATGAAGGTGCGAAACGACAGAAGAAAAGAGAAAGGGACAGAATTACACGCACGATTAGTGCGCCTACACGAAGGCCGTCGAACAAATCGGATGGCTTTAGGTACTTCCACAGAACTTTCATTGCCTTCTCGGCCTTCGAGACACATGTGCATGCTCTTAAATCCTAGTTGAAGAAAATGCTCTCAAGCCCACGAGTTACACGATCAAGAAATTTGCCGTGACATCGTACAGCGCTCAGTTATACCGATGAAAAAAAATGTGTCCACGATAGTAACGTGTTTTCTGTGTGCAGAAAACACGTTACTATCGTGTCTTGCTTTCTGTATACAGGTGCGAACATCTGTGAGTCTCAGCTTATCAAAGACACTGCGTACGTAACGCTCAGGTGAACGAGCAAACGAGATGCCTCACTGTTTACATTGTTTTCTCACTACGCTTCGCTAGTGTATGGAGTCACTGGACGAGTAATGTTATCATATAGAGACCTTGCCATAGAGCCCTCTGATAGTATCCCAGTGGCTATACTTTTGCTCTGGCGCTTCTCGGGGGGGAACTGGACGGCCGGGTCAGTCCGATTCTCGGAGGATCATAAAAAGTATTAAAAAACTGTATCTACAGATTTCTGACCACATCTGGGAATCGTAGACTACTCAACATAGCCTTAGACAAAACAGACCAACACCACCACCACCACCAACAACAACAACAACAACAACAACAACACATTTAAAGTATGGCATGTAGTAAGGTTCCCATAAATAAATATTATGCAAAGCAGCCGCAGCACCAACGAGTACAGGAATGATCGCCGAAACGCCGACTCCATGCAACAGACGGCGCCCCCTATAGATACCGCAAAAAAAAAACACTGAACACAATAAACAGTACTTTAAAACATAACAAGACGTTTCAGCTCCCCAACAGGAGCCTTGTTAACAATGAGGTTCAAAAGTATGGTAAAGCAAGCACGTTTCAGTATAGGTGTGGCTAACATCGCTCGTAGACGTAAGGAACGTTTATTATGGTTGAGGTTTAGGGTGTGCTCAGTCGTCTGTGTTATCAGGGATTCGAAATCATTCTTCTTCTTTTGAAATGGCTCCTATAGAGTAGACGGGATTCCGTCAAGCCGTGGATTTCACACCAATAGATATTTTTAACTCCTCAAGTGCTTATTACATTCTGATTATTTACCGTCATTCAGCGTTAAAGGAAACAAAATTAAAAGTAAAAGGGAGGGCACTCAGAATGTATTGCGATTACAGTTCGCCCAACGAGCTACATTAAGTTCTAATTTTTCTGATGTGGTAGTGGGTGTACTTTCACACATGAACGCACAAAAACAAATTAAAGGTCCCTCCCCCCCTCCCCACCCATCATTCCAAAATAAAACTCTGGCATGACCTTAGATGCAATCATCTTTATTTCGCTGCACTAGGTTTACAAGGTTTTATTTACTTGGCAACTTTTGGCACCTACCTCCTTATTGCAAGTGTTCAGGCAAAAAAAAAAAAACGCGAAAACCACAAGCTTGCGACACAGACGCCGGACCAATGGCTCGACCGTTTGTAAGCAACATTGTATAATACTTATTTAGGCATGTTTTTGCACTAGCACACAGCAGCTTATCTCCAGCAAAGTGACCAGTGTTTGTCCCTTTTTTTCAATCAAGCGCCGGAAATCGTTCACGAGAAAAAAATAGCGTGAACGGGGAAAATCATGTTGATGTCCCAACCACATCATGATTTGTGCAGGCTCCATTCTTTTTTTTTATCCTTCTGCATACCGGAGCACTCCCTCAGGTGGACATATGGCCCAGGTGCGAACTCTAGGTCAAATGCCACCAGATACACAGAAGATGGAAGGTTTGTGGAGTGGAGGGGGGCAAAGGGGGAAGTCCAATCTCAATTCAAACTCTTCCAGCGTCAAACGGACGCTATACGACGGCATATATGTAGAGGAAATCGGTAAAGGGCGAAGTGGCACACACTCGGCCAACGCCTGGCCCTACGCCACGCTACACACGAGCGGCGCGCCTACTCAAAATGTATGAGGGGTCCCCCCACTGTCCGTCCGACTGCGTCCCGCGGCCGAAGTCGAAATTGCGTTTTTCGAGGAAATCGCATTCACGACGCCTGCTTGTTCACGTTTTTTTTTATTTTTTTCGTTTCAGCTGGAGAAAAGAAGGCCTATATTATTCTGGTCTTTTTTTTTCACCAATGTACTTTCTACTTGTACCGTCACACTGGTGCCGGGAGAAGTAAAAGAGTAGTGATGATCAGGACAAAAGAGGCAGTTCAATTCTGGGCTGACCAGCGGAGCTTCGGTTTCGTGCTTGGTTGCAATCTACAGTGCGTTTTCGGTCACCTCGTTGTGAAGCGCAATCTTTGCGAAAGCACGTACAGAGAATTGAGTTTGGTTCGTAAGAATAACTGCTTCCTGTGAATGAAGGAAGTTGCATTGTGATTTCCTTCACTTCTTTTTTTTCTTTTTTTGTATTGCGGACTCTCCAACTATCAACTGTTTGCGCGTCCTTTTGTCGCTTAGCGCGCGGCTCTACGAATGTAGATGAGCAATATCGTTTGTTTATTGACGTATATAGGTACGTAAACAAACAGTATGTAAAAACGTATGCGATAAAACCCAGCCCATTTCCTCCACGTAGCCTTCATAGATTGCGTACCTGTGAAAACTCCAGGCCGTGGTGAGGTGGTCAACACTGACCACCATTTTCCCGCGCAACGAGGTGTCTTGTAGTCATAAGTATGCGTACGAAGCCACAACACTGACTTGTCGTTACACCATTGCTCTGTTCAAGTCACGTGCCACCATATTGCGTCACATGAAGTGTCACGGTTTCACGTCAAAAGTGAAGAAATGAATGCGATAGCGAGAAAATGGGATTGCAAAGCCAAGAACGAGAAGCAGCTCGATACCTGCAGCACTCCTCTGAAGCACAACGACGGACGCTCGAAAAGAATACACAGGTACTCTGTGAACTAACAACTCCGTTAACACACATGTACTCAACTGACATCCGTGAACTAACAACTGTCACAGCTGTTGCGCCTTTGTGTTTGAGCAGCGCGTCGCAAGTGTGGACAATGAAGAACTCGACGTATTTTGGATTTTTTTATTATTTAAAGCGCGTGGAGTGAATCCCCTGTATCTCCTGGAACACAGAGCTTTAGCAAAGATATCATAAAGTCATCGCATCATCTGTCCAAAAGATGCGATCAAAACTTCAAAATTCAAGAATACCGGACTATATAACGAACCAATGCGCTTATTCTTTTTTTTTGTTCACACTCTGGTAGAGGGGAATTATTCGTCTCTTGATCAAGTAGGCTGATAACGGAGATTTATTCCTTTCTGTAACCCATTGCTCACGAGCCTATTGGCAAAGCAGGGTATTTGTGAATGAATTTTTTTTATGATACCATCGATCGTCACGTAGGTGGGTATGTGATCTCAATATCGCAAAACCACTTAACTTTGTGAGAGAAGCACCGTGACACCAATGTCAGGTCAAGGCAACTGCCATACGTGAGACCCAGCAGATATGTGGGGGTACCATCCTTCATGATGGAAAGGTCGTAATCGGAAGCGAATGTAACAATGTTTTTCTTCCGGTGTTGCAATTGGCACTGACTGGTTGATGTTTACATCGCGTGTTGAGAACGCTTGCCAAGAAGACCTCGCCTGCAGCCTGGAAAATACCATAGCGGAAGCTATGCAAGCGTCCGAATGTAAATTACCATTTTCGTCTAAAATAACACAGTTTGACATCGAACTGGAAAAATTACGAGCTATACGAAGGCGTGCTGAACGACTATACAGACGCACAAGATCAATTTACGATCTGAAGGAAGCAAGGCGGCTCCAGAAAAAGATTCAACGACGGATTTACAAGCTGGAGAGCGAACGCTGGAAAGCATTCTGCGAATATCTAGACCCTCATAAACCGCTGTCATATATCTGGAGAACAGTTGGTAGTCTTTGCTCCTCTCAGCAACAACGGCACCCTTTTAAAGCTTTGGCACTCCATCATGGAAAAACAGAACTCGAGGTGGCTGAAGAATTTTGCACGAGAGTTGCCGGATATATTATGAACGAGAGCATCGACGCCGTGATCGTTCCTGAGACGCGATTACCAGAAATGGACATTCCGTTCACCATGGAAGAACTGGAAGGTGCGTTAGTCGCTTCTAAGCGCATGTCATCGCCAGGTCCTGATGGTATTACTTATAGTGCGTTGGGACACCTTGGACAAAAAGCCAGAAAAGAACTTTTAACATGTTTCAACAACTCCTGGCTCAGCGGCAGTGTTCCTCGAGAATGGAAAATAAGTCGATTAATACCACTTTTGAAATCGGGAAAATCACCATTGGACTTGACAGCGTATCGCCCTATTGCCCTCGCAAGCTGCCTCGGAAAAGTGATGGAAAGAATGGTTCTATTTCGTCTCGAGTGGTACTTGGAACGATACACCAAATACCCTTCATGCATGGCATTTTTTCGTCGGGGCCACTTCTCCATTGACTGTGTCCTTGACCTATCGACATTTGTTCAACAAGAAAAAAGTCGCAAGCGCATATCAGTGGCACTCTTTCTTGACGTGAAGGGTGCATATGATAATGTAGCTCACGATGCCATCCTCACTTCTCTCGCAGCAATGGGTATTGGTGGACGAATGTTTCAATGGATAAAAGATTATATAACTGGCAGGGGTTTCTTTGTACAAACATATGAGGGTAGAACTGCTCAACATTACACCTACTGCGGAGTACCTGCCTATCCTTATACGCCGATGATATTTGCCTCTGAAGTGCTGCTGTTACTCGCCCTCAGGTGCGTGCACGAATACAGCGGGCAGCAACCCTCACAACAGCCTACCTTCAGAAACAAGGCCTAAATATATCAACTGTGAAGTGCGCGTTGATGGCGTTTACACGCAAACCAATGACGCCATACCCTGTTTACATCAATGGGCAGAGTGTCAAATATGCACGGACGCATCGTTTCCTGGGCATAATATTCGACAGAAGTCTTTCGTAGAGCCCACATTGTGCGTACTTGAAGAAGAGACTGCTATCTATTGTGCATATAATGAAATTCATGTGCGGGAAAGCATGGGGAACTTCTGTGGCCTCCATGCTACAGCTGTACAGGGCCCTGTTTCCGTGTCTATTGCGCTACAGCTTGCCGGTACTGACTAACACTTCCAAATCCAATACTCATTCATTGGAGAGTTTGCAGGGTCAGGCACTGCGCATCTGCCTAGGACTGCCCCGATGCGCTTTTACTTATGCCATAATCATGCTTGCCAAAGACCATCCGGTCAGGACATAAAGAGTTGTGGATTGCCTCAGAGCGCACATTCGACATGCTAGCCGTGTCCCCGACCACCACTTGGCCGTTCTACCTTCCGTAAGACCACATGCTACGTTTTCAGACGTCATGGCCAAGCACCTAAACAGCATTTCATCAGGATATACGCCAGCTGCGAGAATGGCATGTCCTTTGTGGTGCCTCGACCAGCCGCAAGTACGTCTAGAAATTCCGGGAATCAAAAAGAAAAGCAATCACTCCAGCGTAGCATCGAAGCAAGCAACACTGCTATTATTACATGAGTTGTACTAAGACCGAACGCAGATATACACTGATGGGTCCATCTCGTCCAGCAGCTCATCAGGTGCCGCTGTAATTTCGGCTGCAGCAATGACAATCAAGTTTAAGTTGTCGCATATGACTACATCTACGGCATCAGAGCTTGCTGCTATAAGGGCTGCTTTACAATATCTCGTTCAAGAACGTCCAGGAAAATGGGTCATATTCTGTGATTCGAAGGCAGCTCTTCAGAGTTTGCAGTCTTTCATGCGTAGGAGGAGTCATGACCAATTGGTACAAGAAATAAGACATTGCCATCATGAAGCTCTAGCACGAGGGCATGATATTATATATCAATGGCTGCCTGGACATATCGGTATTACCGGAAATCAATTAGCCGATGATGCAGCCCGCTCAGCCCATGAAGAAACCCGTGTAGTCCCGATTCCTCTATCAAGGATTGATGCAGCAAGACAACTTTACCTGCTGGCTCGAGATCTCACACGCACGTTCTGGTCGTCTACCAGATTCCAAAGGTGTCAATTTTATGAACTGGATCCTTCGCTCAAGCTAAAGCTACCATCACAACTTTCCCGCTCCGATGCGACACTGTTATGCCACCTTTGGTTGGGTGTTGCATGTACAAAGGTGTACTCCTTTCGCATTGGTATGGCAGACACTCCTACATGCGACTACTGCGGAGCTGAAGAGACCATCGCACACGTCCTGTGCAGCTGCGCTTGCTACGACACACAGCGATGCCAGCTCCGGATGGTGTTCAATCAACTTGACCCCGGACCATTTTGTGTGCAGAAGATACTAGGACCTTGGGCATCTGCCTCAGTTGCGAAGAAAGTGACTAAAGCACTGCTTCTTTACCTAAAGTCAACAAACCTGAGCGGCCGCCTGTAGACTGTGTGTGCTCCCCGAGTGTGCTCGTGATTGTGTGTACCTTCTCATCTTTCTGCAACCTCTTTTCTCCCCTTTATCCCTTCCCCAGTGCAGGGTAGCAAATCGGATGTGCGTCTGGTTAACCTCCATGCCTTTCCTTGCATCTTTATCTCTCTCTCTGTGAATGAATAAAATAAATACATAAATAAATAAACGTAGTGACACCTAACTGCCAAGTGTTCCTGGTGTTTATTTTTTCGTTCCACATCACGAGCGGGTACAGAAAGGGGTGGCTTATTTGTGTTCGTCTGATGGACAGTTTTGATGTTCAATTAAAATGTAGAAGCTTTGTGTGGTTGTGAGGGAAAACATGCCCAAACTGCTTCGAGGTCCACGGACTACCAGTACTTATAATGGCTTGTGTAAATAGCTAATCGTTAATACACCAGTGCACGCATATGCATGGCGCGTGGTTGAGTTGTCCAACACACACATTCGCGCCTATATATATATATATATATATATATATATATATATATATATATATATATATATATATATATATATATATATATATATATATATATATATATATATATATATATCTATATATATATAATATATATATATATATGGGATATGGCACAACGGGAGCGTTGTCAGCAAGGATAAGTATATTTATTTCCCAACAGTTTCGGGAGGGGTCCTCCCTTAATCAGGGGATGGAGGGCCCCTCCCGAAACTGTTGGGAAATAAATATATTTATCCTTGTTGACAACGCTCCCGTTGTGCTATATCCCATACCTTCACGAAGACTAACTGCCCTATTGAATTATTACTCCAACTATATATGTATATAATGAATGTAAAATGTTGAATTCCAAACCGAAAAAATTGAAATTGAAATCACGAGCAAATACAATTTTGTGTGCATTTTGAAAAGTTTCTTGGGTAACGTGGCTTCTGTACGGTGATAAACAAAACGTATAACACTATGAATAGATAAGTGTGGTAGTAGTAGCGGGAAAGAGCAGCCTCGGGTCAAGACTGATTGAACTTATTTTTCGAAATTAATTTTGTCCACATTTCAATCCTTTACTCGTTTTGGCAATATCTCACTGTGTATGTATCAACGACAAATATAGGCAAATAGGTTTTCACGTTATGCGCACAAAATGAAAAGAAGGCGTTAGAGCGTTCATACGTTCCACACAGCAATTGGTTCCCGATGGCTTTGTTCGTTGACGCAGCATTTGCTCAATGCGCGTATTTCCTAGCGGCAGTTTGTACTGGCCCATCAGATCCCAGATGATAAATGTTGGACGAAAGCACAGCGATGTCTTCAACCTTGCTTGTACTTGTGTTGCAGGTCGTGCTATCGGAGGTTTCTGCCAATAAAAACAAAAGCTTCAAGAACGCAAGGTAAACCACTTTCTGCAACTATGGGCTTCCTCATTTTTTTTTTGGCATATACCCAACTATTCGAGTAGCGTGAGCATTCTCACGACGACACGTCTACTTCACGTTGAGTTAGCAGCGTTAAAGACTACCTAGCTGCCATTGCATTCGGATTTGTATGTCATGACTCTTGTGAGCGTAACAAATGACTGGTTTTCAAATTCATTGCCTTGGAGACCTGTGTTCTGTGAAATGTCAATGCATGGTAAATAACACCAGCTGGTCAACACTTCCGGAGTATTCGCGTATATACGGCGTCTCTCATAATCGTATCGTAGTTTTGGGACGTAAAACCCCACATACTGTTAATTGTCATAATAATTAAAACGTACATGCATTTTTATTCTGCATCTTCCTGGTCTGTATACACCCCATCAACTGCACGCCGTCACCTTCGTGGTTGCAGTTTAAACTATACACTGAAATAAAGGGGTGTCTTATTGGAGTACGTGCCCGGTTATTGGAGCCCGTTAAGCTTGGTTGTGGGCGTTGTTCACGCAAGCTGCAGCTCAGCGTCATATACCACCGCCGAAAGATGGTTGCGCTTCCGTTAAGCGACGTGCTTTCTCACCATTAGGCAGTTATAGTTTACCGTTATCGTGATAGCGGGCATTAAGAGAATGGAGTTACCATGCAGCAAACATTCGTTGCGGACAGCGTCTCATGGTTTAGCGGAATAACGTTTACGTGGTTTACCTTTCCCAGATGGAACGGTGGTGTCACCTAACGGACGGTTTATAAGTTAAAGAGCAGTGAAAAGGAAAAGAAAGCGATAATGTTTGCTTGTCTCACCGTGCGAAGCATCGTTACAAGCTTTTTTTAGTATTAATAAAAGTAAATAAATATGAGCAACACACCAAACGCGAAAACATTTGTGTTGCCGATTTGTTTACATCGGTATTCTATAGTTAGGCCTCGAGAAGTTCGAGATTGGAAGCTATCTCAAAAATTACGCTAGCGTATCCGTAATACTCGGTCATCGAAGCTAACTGAAGGCAAGCGAAGCCATTTTGAACAGTCGTTTGCTGCGAACGAAGTGAATCTTTCTACCACTACGCCAAAATCACTACGAAGCGGGCGTCCGAAAGCGCCGTCATTTTTACGTTACGTACACCACGCGAACACGCTAACGGTAAATATGAAAAATAGGACGCTTGCAGTAAGCCGTGCGGGTAATTTACATATCTGCGCATGCGCACTTCGATCCCGCTATCACGGTAAACCCGCTAGCGGTAGCTAAGCACGTGCGGTATACTATAACTGTCTATCTTCCGTCATCTAGCCCTTGAGTGTTGTGGATACCGAACTAAAATTATCCATAACTTCCACCTGAACTTTATGTCACGGTGAGCGTAGACTATTCGAGCTTGATCAGAATATTTCAGATGCGTTTTTTTTTTCTTCTGCTGGCTACATTGAACGGGTCAACCAAACAATCTTGTA
The DNA here is from genome assembly GCA_013436015.1 of Rhipicephalus annulatus. NCBI lineage: Eukaryota > Metazoa > Arthropoda > Arachnida > Ixodida > Ixodidae > Rhipicephalus > Rhipicephalus annulatus. The sequence goes on from WOVY01004370.1 coordinate 71,403, forward strand.
TGCAAAAGACATGAAACCACCTCATGAGCAAGCATCTATTAGATCCTAACAACATGTATATATGACCCCAAGCCAGCTGGTCAGTTATCCCGAAATGAACTTCGCAGCGGGTACATACACTGTGACGGTCAGTGCTTTACTCACGTTACCAAGACTCACAAGCACTTGACTACACGACCTGCACGAGTCCAATTGGTCATAACAAAGGTGGTACCTCCTTCGATTACTTCCTAAATGGTTCAGCAGTTACCGATAAAGCAAGTTCACTGAAGCCATCGTTTTCTCATCGATATGGGGAATGTCGAATGCCGTTACCCAATGAACACTGCCGGATCTTATTGTCAAAGCATAGAGATTCACTAGTTCATGCCTGTTTTCCGTAAATGTTTTTCTTGTAAATTCAAATGACACCATAAAACTACTATGTAATTGGCACCCACAAGCTTTTGGACCAGGTATAAGATCGGAGAAGTTGCACGTGTGATAGCCATGAGTAAACAATTGCATTATTATAGAGTACTTAGGGGATGTTGCTACTCGCAGTTGAGGCTGTCAACGGAGTATTGTGCAGCTATAGGATTTCCCCATTTTAGTTGTTCAATGAGTTTTGATCTGATCACTCATTTTACAGATTTCGTGAGAAAAACGATTTAGTAACTTTGTTCTCTGATTTTAAAAAATGCAGGATTGGAGCACTCGTATTGATATCCATGTTTTCTGCCTCTCTACACTTAGTATTATTCATGCCTCCTGCTCCGCCACAATGAGAAGTTCTATAGTTGTGATAAATATATAGTTCTGTCTAAAGGACGATACTCAGTGATTAAATAAAACCAGTTCGCCATTCCGATATTTTAGCGCTCATTCGACAAGTAGCAGCAAGATCAAAGCTCAAATATGGCACTTCTTTTCAATCGTGCGGCTAACGTACGTTCACTTCATTGACAACTGTGTGGTGTGAACGATTTGAAGCAGAAAAAAATGAGAACTGTTGCTGTTTCTCCCGTGTTTGGAAAGAGAAGAAAATCGCCTATTCTCACTTCGGTACCACTGTCAACAATCAACTCATGCCCCGCAAACGCTTCACGTTGGCGCAGACGATGACGAATCGAAGCCGAAGTTACTTTGTCATATGGGGTCTCTGCGCTGGACCACTCGAAGAGGAATATATTCAAGGCTGTCGAAGGAGGAGGAGGAGGAAGAAAGTTTAAGCGGAAAGACAGGGAGGTTAGCCAGTTCTTAGACCGGCTGGCTACCCTGTGCTGGGGAAAGGGGTGAGGGGAATGATAGATGTTAAAAAGAAATGTTGCGAAGAGAGGGAGAAATTACAAAAAAAAATGCGACAGAGGAAAGGCAACATCAAAGAGTATAAGACACTAAAGTCTGTCTCTGAGGCCAGTTGTCCGCAAAAAGCGCAGCAAAGCTTTCGAAGCCTTCTGGGCTGAGGATGGGCTTGGCCAATGACCCAGAATCCTTTGTTCCGACAAAGGCCGATTGTCTAGTCTATCCAGAGCTGCAGTGAGTTCTTCTCTTGCACGTTGAAATGGGTGCACTCACACAAGGCTGTCGAAGAGTTCATATGCGACTCAAATATATTAATTAGTTGTATCAACCACTAATAATTTCACATTATGTCATCCTAGTAAAAGATCTTTGGTCATTGGAAGGTTACGCAAACTTGTGTGGACTAAATGTAGGACTCGTCATAATTTACACTTCATTATATTTGCATCTAGAACTTCATTTATCACTTAAAAATAATGCTATTAAATCCAGATTGTATGATCCGCCTGACTGTTGGCCGATCCCCTTGAGTGGATAGGTGCCAATTATTCAAGGGCATCATAATCATCATCGTCATCGTCGTCGTCATCTCAGCTTCCATTTCTGTACTTGTTCTGAGATTTGCTCTTGCAGTTTTTGCTCTTGTGTTTTACTCTTTTGCTCTTGTGTTTTTACTACGATAAAACTAAAGCGAGCCGTACGAGCAAGCTGAATATTTGAGGTCCTTGCTGTTTTTGTTCTTCTTCTCCATCCCGCAGCCATTTTTGTTCACTTGCTTTATTTATCCACCCGTCAGCACAAGGCGGGACTCCATGCTTTCCACCTAAGCACGTAATATGTATGTATGCTGCTGAGGCAGCATCATTTCCATGCAAGAGGGTGCCTTAGTTATGCACCTACTACGAAGGAACTCCCTGTTTGATGTACGAGTAAGATGAAGAAAGAGAGGGGAAGAGAGGGCGAGCTGCGAGCCTATTCGATCCCTCACTCCTTTCATTCATCCTTTTTTTCTTCTATACGTTATCGCCTTTCCCTTTCCCATCCAACGAGCGCATTGCTTTGCATAAAGCTCTCGCTCTATAGCCAGCATGGGTGGTATTCCCAGGGCTCCAGGCTTCGGCCATTCCAACTAGCCGCCGTGAACCTGGCTTTTCTCTCTCTCCCGTTATACGGTGGCTTTCAAGGAACTTAGGTTCCGAAGAGAAGGCGGTAAAAAGAAATTATCGCACCTTATACTTCAAGTACATCGACCACGGGGGTTTCACGTACGTTTGAGCACATATAATAATAAAAAAAATCGAATAACCGATGCGCTCTTCGCAAAACGCGTCGATATAAAAGTAACCGGTGGGAAATAAACGCGTCGGAAATAAGTAGGGGCGCTAAAAAAAATGAGAAACTTCGCGTGGGTTTCCGGGGCTGGGAAAAGGAAGAAGAACGGAATATGATAAAAAAGCGAGCGAGAGAGAGAAGAGAATCTGGCCCGTATCGCCTCGCCTTATTTCTAATTCTAATCTGTACCTCGTTGCTATTCTCACGATCGTCTTGATTCGCAGCGCATCTCATCTCTGTCTTCTTTCTTCGTGTCCTCGCCGACCGCATCGAGGAAGAGAGACAGAGCCGGGGCTTTAGTGTCTTGAATTCACCGCGCGTTCCTTTCCACAAGTGCAGCTCATGCAGCTCTCTACACTCCCCGTCGTTCACTGCCAACGTGTACACTTCTCGCCTTCCTTCGGTGCGTTCTCTCCTCGCCGTCACAAGCTGCTCTTCTTGCTGAAAAGCTCGATGCCCGAGATCGCAATGGAAAGCAGCGTACGGAGGCAGCAGCGGGCCAAGAGGTGGAGGGAGGGGGGAGCACAACGCGAGGGGAAGAAGCTGCAAACGTCGACGACTTTCAATGATGATCTATATTAACTTGATAATTATCCCGCATCGCAATATATACGGCAGGCAGCGCCACCGAACAGGCTGCTGCTTCTGCTGCTGCTTACAGGGGGGCCTTGCTCCGCCGCTCCGGACGGCCCGTCCAATCCGGGTGGCGGCGGCATTGCATTGCAGATGAAGGCACTTTCCATATAATTACAAACGAACACAAGAAATGGTCTCGCCCGAGAAAACCTCGCCACCGCCGCCGCCATGGTCGGGGCCCCCCCACCCTGGCGCTCGCCCGCACTGATGCTCGCTCGCTCGCCGCACGCGTTTCGCCCGCTGCCGTTGCGGCAATACGGAACCGTACCGTCCTGTGTCGACGTCCAGGAGCTGTCAACGTCGTTCGTGTCTTTCAGGTTCTCGCCCCTCAACGTGCGCGATATACCTTCTTAATTTGAATGCCACTACTGCTTTCGAATCCTTATCGGCCATGCGATCAACGCTGCCTCTTCTGGGAGGTGCGGCCAGCCGCAACAGTGGACTTCATCATGCTCCACATGCGACGTCATCACTTCGTGCGTTGTCCACTGTCAGTATCGCCCTGCATGCTAAGAGTACTTTTGCCGTCAAGTTGTCGGTACGTCGAAGAAGCCATGGATACGCCGCCGTATCGCGGACGTGTAGACTCCATAGATGTGCCCATGCCCTGGAAGAACGGGCACTCGAATAACGTCTTCAATGTATCATCTCCATCCACCATAGTTGCCGCATGTGCCGAAACATTCGTCTTCAAGCTGTTCGTTCATCATGGATGCCACGTACCTACCCTTACTTGTAGACGCACCAACATCTTTCGTGTACCTGCGCTCACTGAGACGTCACATCTGCCCGTGGCTCTTTGGTCGTCATCATTGTCACATGTGTGAAGAGTTCCTTCATCAAGTCGTCAGTTTACTGCTGAAAGCTACAAGTTTCTAGTGTAACGATGCTGCAAGACACATCGACGCCATAGAATTCACAGTGGAATGATGGTTCCGTGAGCTACTAAGCCTTGGTTATGTGTGTTTCTCGCCATGTGTTTCCTATGCACGAAGACCACCACCGTCAAACCACTGGTTCATCTATAATACGTCGAAAGTGAATGAAATGTTGACGCCGTGAGCTCACCGATTGAAAGATATATGATTCAACCATTTGCCCGTCAGCGAAGAAGTCAGCCACACTGTCGTTGATAACTCGTGAAGGCCATTGGATGTGGCTGCTGTACGATCACCCGACTGTGGCGACCGATGCTCCCGACTTATTTCATCAGATCATTTGCTGCGTCTGCTGTCGTCTTTGTTCGTGATTTCGTGGCATAGATTTCTCGGATTTGCGTTCAAGTGATTTCCTTGAAGATGTTGTGAAGCTGAGAATGCCGCGAGTTCACCAAGGTCGTTCAGTGACGGGGGTGTTGACACGGGGACCATAATTCACTACGGGCGAACAGCGAAAGCATCCGTGTACTTGAGTTAGATGGTCCGGTAAAAGTGGTCTAAATCAATCCGGGTACCCGTACAGGATTTTCTAGACAATGAATAACTTAGAGGAGCAGGTTTTCAGAAGTTAATTTGTATATTTAATACCATGGATTATACCCAGCAGCTGTAATGCAAGCGGCCTCATCATAGGATTAGCTCATCCGTCAATATCACGTGGTACCTGCCCTAAGTGGAACTTAAGAACGTAACCAGAGGTTGTCCCTAAAAGACTGCTATCATGGCTGCCTGGATATTTAGGTTATGAGCATTTCTGTAAGTGTAATTATAGTTAATAACAAAGCAATAAACGTTAATATACCTGTTAGGATAAACTCGAGTCGTATGGACACTCGGAGTTCCAAATTCAAAAGAGTGGCACACTACCACATAATGTGATGTGCATGCGCTGACCACTTCTGTGGCACTATATTTTCAGCGCCGTTTTCTAACCAGAACTTCAAGACGCTTACTTTTTAAACTCTCATTTCGAAAATCCATGAAACCTCTCTGCAGACACGATTTTGGCATTGAATTTGACACTTACGAAAGCCAAGTTGCTGTATCATGACATATCAGAGCAGAGTCTTCCAGATACAATTCTCCTCACACCCGACTTCCCACTTTGATGAGATATTTGTGCGCTTAGCGACTACCACGGTAAAGATTACGGCTTTTAAAAAGCAGCAGCATGTGGTAGAAAATTTTCGATTTGAATAGATTGGGGTCCATGCACTGATCTACCTCTAATACGTCCCTTGTTTATTAATTTATTTCTAGCAGCAACGACAAACGAATAGGAAAATTGAAGATTTTGGGCTGAGTATGCCGCCCAGTTTGCCAGATTGCATCGACTGTTAGCTGGAGTACAGCCACTAAGCCCCGGACATTTAAAGCACTTTAACGCCAACCTCCGAAGTGTCTGTTGCCGAGTCAGCACCATGAGAAGCAGCATGAGATCATGGGTGGTGCACGTCTCCTACATAGCAGAAGGATACATGGCTCACCTCACGCTGTTGGCTGTTCTACAAGACTATAGAATCGAGCTCACGAATTCACCAACTAGAACCCCTTCGTTGCTCTTGTGTTCAACTACTGGACTGAAGAAATTGGCGTCGAGGATTACGGATTGGCTTGTCTTCGAAAGCGTGCGAAAGATCTATTTCGGCTACCGTACCTTCGAAAGATGCGAAAAATCTCAACTTCGCCCGCATATTCGACCACCAACGAACGCGTTTTGTCAATTCAAGCCAGCAAGATCGTTGGATTTTCTGTGTGTGCGCTGAGAAGACAACGCCTGCATGTAAGGCTTGTTTGGCACCATGTGCTACAAGTGATGAGCTGTAGTGTGAGTGCCAAGAAGGTCATTTGGAATCACAAGGTACGTGCTTCCTTCTGATAAGTCATCCCTGTGTGTTGTGCATACATGTCGCCAAAGCTGACCTAGTTCTATGACCAGGCCGATGCGTTTTATTTTGGTACAGCACAGCTTATTTCATTGTCGATGGCAGAATTCGCACAGCTGTACGCGTCCGTAGTCACGTGTGAGTGTGTGTGCTCGTGCCATGATCCTCCCACTGTTGATCGCTGGTGTGAAGGTGGCCGCTATATCGTCGGCGCATGCTTGACGTACCTAAAACGTCTATTCTGTTTTCTTATGTGGCACATATTGTTACGGTGCATCATCACAATATCATTGGTGCTGATGTATATAATTTAACTAGCCTAAACGATGTCCCGTCTGCACTACAAGAAACGTTTGTGGTGGTTACGTGATTTCTGGTCTGCGAAAGCACATTTTGTGCAGTACCTGGGTTTGTACACCGCAGAAGTGCGTATTTCTCACTTTGTCTGCTCTGTTTTTCTGTCTTTTTTGTTTTCTTTCTCCTATACCCTGTATATAGGGTGTCCTCCGCCAGACGCTTTGTTTAAATAGAACAGCCATTTTCTTCAACTGTTTGCTCTCTCTCTCTCTCTCTCTCGTTATATATATCACCATTATATATGACCAATATATACGGTTATATATCACCAATAGTAGTCACCATTCTTTCGAATGAGCTATCTTTTTGCGTGTGGATTTGAAACAGGATCTTGTATGCTCGCAGGGCTCACGTGACTGCATGAAAAGTCAACACGCGTAATGAGCTAACGCTGCCATTATTGGCACGGTAATTATGGTAATACCGTTGAACAGGGCTAATATGAGAAAGACCAAGCTGTAGCCGTGACTCTCGTATACGCGTGCACGGTTACAACCGTTCGCCTGTCACTGATGAAATCAAGGATCGGACTAAAGCTCGTCACGCGTGCATAATTACAACCATTCGCATGTCACTGATAAAATCAAGGATAGGACTAAATCTCGTCTCGTCTGGAAGTAACGGCGTAGCAGAAAGGAAACGGAACGCCGTCCAAAGTGTAGTTTTTAAAAAAATCTTTTTCTTTTTCTTCTTTTTCTTTTTAGTGTTTTGGCTTCCGCACGGAAACCCTCGCTCACTCTGTGCGAACGAGGCTGCCATGTGCAAGCCAAACCATCAAAGATAGTTTTCGATCACAACGGTTTTGGTATATAGGCACTCTGTTCAGTGCGGAGCTCTTTAGCAGTCCGGCCGATCGTATGGTGTGATCGTACGCTGTGGTGGTCGTTTGGCGTTACGCAGGCAACTCCACATAAGACATGCATAGCCAGATGCAGCACATAGAGCACGCTCTCGCTCTAAGCGGAAGTCTTCTCGTGCTTTAGAGCGCTTTGACGGCGGCGTTAACGCGAAGTCTCTTCGTCTTGTTCATCGAGCCTCTCGATGGTGATAATAAGCATACGGAAATTACTTCTATGGTTATGAAAGCACGACGACCCAAACAACGTATAAAAATTAAATAGAAAGCAAACGAGAATGAGAAGGAAAGAGAAAGAAAGGAAGAAATAAGAAAAAAGAAGAAATAAATGCGGATGAAGCAAAACATCCAAAGAGAAACCTAGAACACTGAAAATGAAAGAAGTAGAGGAAGAAAGCAACGGGAAAACCGAACGGGGACAAAGAAAGCTGCCTAGCTCCACACTTTCATCAGGCTGAGCACCATCTATCCTATCCGCCAACATCTGGGTGTTCTCGTGATCATCCCCTTAACTTTCCGTAAACCAAAATTAGTATGGGAGGGCACAGGGTTGGACGAATATGACTCGCCGGGTCATGAGATGAATAATGCCACAATCTCGTCGCGTGCATCGTCAAACACTTTCCAAAAAGCAGTGGCACATACCCGGGGGTGGGTCTGTGTCACTCGTATGCGAGAATGTGCCACACGTGTTTGACAGGTCATACCCAGGAACGACGAGAACACACATGGGTAACTTTAACGCTTGCTCGTTAAGAAACAGCAGACATTAGCAGTATTGACCGCACTAATGTAAAGACTAAATGTCATTGTTCTAGTAGGAATCAAACCCTAGCATTATGCGTGGCAATCAAGTATTATACCACAGAACCACGCCAGGGCTTGTAACTAGCTTTAAAATAGACCCTAATGTTCGTGAAACGCCGTTTGTGGTTGCCGTTCTGGCTTTTCAATTTTATGAACATTACATATATACTGCTACAATACAGCCGTCACGTCGGGTTAACATTAATTGTAGTTGGCTCTTATCCGACTAATTTTATTCATGTAGCAGTATCCAGGGATCCTCACGAGCAGCAGCGCTATCAGCTTAAGGCTCCTGGTGTATCCATGTTGCTGTTAGCATCGTTATGCAACTGCAAACAACTGGTCATATAAAACATATGCGGCTGTTTAGGGTATGTCTGTGTGTGCATTTGCACCTATCTTAAGCGCAACATCGATCGTGACGTTTCGTTGAATAGAAAAAATTACAACACAGTCAGCTTGCATACGCAACCTTCGCATAACATCGATACCCAAGGTGCGTGGGATCTGCTGAATTTTTTTTTACTTCCTGTTATGCTTCGCTGCACTGTTAATACTTCGCTTCAGTGTTGTTACCTTATTACACATTCTATAAAAATCGTTGTTTTTTAGTACATCCGCCTTTGTACATGTGTTTTCATTCCATGTTATATCAGTGAGTAACAAGTTTCACTACAGATGTTTATCAGCCTTCCTTTCAAAACAAGATTTCTTCGAATTTCGTTTTTGCAGTCGATGCCGAGAAATAAGTAGTGACTAGAATAAATTTTTGAACTTATATACAGCGAACTTGTTATCATTAGGAACTCGTGTATTTTCTCTCCCTCTTGCTGTAGGCCTGTGTGCACAGATTTGGGTGCACGTTAAAGAACCTCGGGTGCTCGAAATTTCTGGAGCCCTCCAGTACGGCGTCTCTCATAATCATATGGTAGTTTTGGGACGTTAAACCCCACATATCATCATATCATTTTTTCTCCCTCAGCTGGAGATATCTGACTGCACCTAACTGTATATCGCGTTCATTCTCGCGTGTTTTTATCGTTTGTGCAAAAATTACTGTTTCATGTTCTCGAAATGTGATCACATGTTTTCTATCACCGGTAGAACGTTAACCACACCACTTCAGCGCGTGCCGCTATCAAACGTTGATGGTCGCTTCTATACAGTTCTATACAGCGCGCTTGCACGGCAAAAATCTTTGGGTTGTGACGTCCTCTGCCAAGCAACACCAAACACGCGTCACCAGCGCGACCTCATGTCAAACGTTAGGTATAAATAAAAACAGTACATGCGCACTCGTCTGTCAGTCGCTTATACTGTTCTATCTGCCCTCTTCTTGTGGGGGCCACTGATGCTTCGTTCGTAACGCACAAACGTTCGCGCACGCACGTACGAACACACACACACACACACACACACACACACACACACACACACACACACACACACACACACGCACGCACACACACACGCACGTACACAGACACGGACGCGTATACACAAATGTGCGTTGACGCTAGTATAGCACGCGCATCGTCTGGTCAAGCGTGGGTCAGCTGTCCGGCGTCTCCCCATTGGCCGGGGCTGGGCCACGCCCCCCCTCTGGGGCCAAGGGCCGCCGTGGCGACTAACCACGGGTCGCTGAAGAGAGCGCGACGCTCCAGCGCTCCCGGCAGCACCGGCGGTGGCCGATGTCATCCTTCTAAATCCGGGCCCACCTCGAGGTACTGCACCGCTGGCGATGCGGTAAGCCGTGCTCGGTAGAGTTGGTGCCGCGGGCCGTGGCGAAGCGAAGAGTGGGGGTTAAAGGAGAAGGCGAGAGAAGTGTCTGTGTGTTCGTTTGAAGGACACCCTGACTTCACTACGCGCTGTATCTGCGCGCTGCTGCCCTCTTCGCAGGACACGGTGAACCGCGGCTAACCTATCCCGGGCTCCCGCGCTAATAATGGAGCGTCTGCCACACGCGTGACGCCTCGGAGCGTGACACGTCACGCTGCCGTGACCACGCCCTCGTCGGCGGCAGGCGAGTCACGGAGTCTGAGAGCGGCCGTGTCCGTCAGTAAACAGGAATAAAAAGTTGTAACCAGCAAATACAATAATCATCGACGCACACCTTGTTAAGGGTGTAGCACTCTCTGAAGGGCGTGATCTCCTTCACGTGTGTAACGTTGAGGGGTGGGTGGATGAAGCTCGCGACTGCAGAGCCGCGGTGTGGGGACGTGGCACCAAGCCTCCGTCACTCACCGTGTTGCAGCTTCCGGGAGGAGAAATCAGTTTTTCCTGCGATTCGGTCACGGCTGGTGCGCGTAGGACGTAGTGTCATTTCTCACAAGAATTAAGTAGTGTTGCCAAACGTTATCTGCAAGTTTGTGTAATCACTGTCGGAGTTTTACGTCCCAGAGCCACGATATCATTATGCAGGCCGCCTCATAGAGGGCTTTGAAAATTTTGACCATCTAGTTTTCTTTATTGTGTGGCTAAATCTAAGCCAACGGGTCTCTATAACACTTCAGCACTATCACATTCAGCACTGTAATCACAATAGACTGTATACTGTAACGGGCGAACTGCGCACTAGATACAAGGTGGCACTGCACACTGCCTCTGTTCGAGCTCGCTGCCAGAACGGAATAGTCTAGATGTCAAAATACCTTTAGCACGTTTACACCCCTGCATATATATAGGGTACAAGAAATAATAATGGGGAGTCAGAGACTGCCGAACGTCATTATTCAAATACACGGTTATTAATTGACTAAGAACAACTCGCAAGTATTGTCCACCTTAAGAAACGAGTGACAATACATGCATGTGATCATGCGTGTGGAAGTCTGTAGTGCCACGGTGCTTGCAGGCGGTTATGTGGCTTTTCGTACGACACGCGGTCTTTCCGCTCAAGGTGGTGGTGGCAGTGGTTAGAAGATGAGAAAAGGCACCTAATTTCTGCAACCCGGTCGGGAGCACGGCGCAGAGCCTGAGGTCACGTTAGCATGAGACATACCTCTATGGCTTTCGCGTTTAAAAAATGCAAGTGCAAGGGCAAGCGCTTTAGAGTGCAAATGCAAGTGCAAGCATACACGGTGGTGCTGAGGAGTGAGCTCAGCTGTTATATTTCGCTTTGGCACCACATATATACCATAATTCCGTGCTGACCACTTGTGACTGATGTTGCGATGGTAAGCTTGACGATTCGGGTCCAAAGAATCCGTCCAAGAGATGAAAAGATCTAAAAACGCTCACGTGCTGTTCGTTCCTCGCGTGTTAAAGTACGGTGCATGGCATTACATTGCATACCGCAATGGTTGAAGCACTTTCGTAAATGTAAATGAACAATTTCCTTAGCGCACGGGCTAAGTATTTTGTCACTGGAGAGTGTAGAAGGCCTGTTGGCCTCTTATAAGGAGACGTGACGAAGTTGCCGTTGACTTGATTTGCTTAGTATTTAATGGTTTGTTTCGATTGCAGACGTACTGAAATTAGGAGGTATAGCTTCGTTACAAACATCAAGTGAGCGTCACAGTGTCTTGTCTCGCATTATAAGAAAGTGGTTAGGCCTGACATTTTAAAAATGTCTGTGCGCCATATGAATTTTGTTTTACAGCAAAAGTTGGTGTCATTAAATCGCAACAAGGCTACTGTATCCGCCGTAGCCGCCGCTTGAGTCCATAGTTGCTATATTTCGTGAAATAAGAAACGAAACTACAAAAACATATCCAGGATGGAACAGAGTTCCAACCTGGGTCCTCTCCATGGCCGCCGCAGTATTCTACCCCAGAGCCACGCTGATTTTCGAAACATCAGCGCATAAGGACCCTATGTAGGTGTCAATAAGTGTCACCTCAAGAAGGAACTGCGTTAACATGCGCGATATAACGTGTTAGAAGAGTTAAATAACGACCAGGTGCCACAGAATGAAAATTTCGTAACCAGACGTCACACAATACAAATTGATTTATGAGTCACGGGTAGTTGAGTGCTTACAACCCATTACAAAGGCCCTAATTGCTTGTCGCTATCAGCCACCAAATAAATTAATGGAGCAGTGGGAAACTTCCAAGAGCGTATACCTATAGCTGCCCCAAAGAGAGTGTGCAGTTGGTTTTGGAAAGGCGCTCATCCAAAGTTAATTAACTTTCGCTGTGACTGTGCTGCGCTTCCCACACAGGCAAACTGGCCTTAGGCAGGCTTGATGGCGGGAAAGGACGTTAATATTACTTATAAAGCGTTTTCTAACAGCAAAGAAACAACCAGGCGTCATACAATGCGTATTGCGTCACGAGTTGGGTCGTCGAATGCTCCAACCCACTCTAAATCGTCAGGCATAATTCTTCATTGTCGTTGTTCACAACAAACAAAAATGCGGCATATACTATGCACATAGCGGGTACCACGCTGCAAGTGCATAGTGGGTACCACACTTCTTTGTAGGATGACAAAGTGCGTGCATTCCGTTTGAAAGACCCCACATTATTATTGTTTCTATCTAATTTCTCTTTATTTATTTTTTTAGCAAGCGTTATAAAAAATGATCTATCATGAGGTACAGTGTGGCCAATCCCCCATGTGGGTATGAGCCAAAATCTCCTAGGAGACAAGACAAGACAAGACAAGACCCCATTCATATTTCACTTAGTTATATCATCTAGAGTGTATTCCGCAAGTTGAGCAAATAAAATACCTTGGTGTGCTATACGATCGCTCCATGTCTTGGAAGGAACACATCGAATACATATAAGTAAAGGGTGTTCGTTCCGTCGTTTTGTTACGGAAGATTAATCATAGTCGATTTGGCTTGCGAAGACAAAGGCTTTTGTCAATATACTGCATGTATGTTCAGATGGTCCTAGAATTTGGATGCATATTATACGCGGGCACTCCTGCTTATAAGCTTCGCCCGCCTTTAATGCTTGAGGCAAGGTTTGCGTCTGTGTTTAGGTCTTGCTAATTTTATAACAATTAAAGTCTTGTATATAGAGGCTAGCTATAGACTCCCATCACTTGATTTACGTTTCGAATTGTTAGTGGTACAATAATTTCTATAGCTCCATGAATACCCAGCAAGGCGTTCCGAAACAATTCTTATCTCCCAGCCTGAGATGTTCTTTGGAGCATATTGGCCACTATTTCACACACCTCGAGTTTTCCGTATACAGAGATTTCTTGACAACTTAAATATTCATATAAGTGCCGTATCTCCGATCAGTGATTGCAACAGCTCAATTGAAATACAGTTTGACGAATTTTTTCTAAAACAAGTGAAACTAATGTCAGACCGCACTTTAAATTCTATTCTGAGTGATTATCTGGTTCATCCATCAATAAGGACAGTCATTGTTACAGATGCTTCGCAAAACTAAGAAATTTGGGGAATTGGGATATTCACCCCTATTCTAGATTGGTTATTTCCTCTACGTATTCCAGATTTTGCACCCATTTTTGTAGCAGAGTTTTTGGCGATGATTTTGGCTCTCCGAAAGTTAATAGCACCAACTCGTTCGGCAATAATTTTAACTGATTCGCTGTCGGTGTGTTCTTCTCTCACTGCAAATGACAACTCCCATGTGCTGAGTACTTTTAAATTTTTAGTTCCACCGCATATCCAGTTAGTTGAATTGGTTAAGGGTACCGGGGCATAAAGGAACTTTCCTCAATGAAATGGCGGATGCGTTAGCTAAGTCATCGTTAAATGACCCGGTTATTCACGTAATACCAGCATCTAAATTTGTTATAGGGGCTATATTTAGGAGGGAAATGATGTTTGAAGAATTTTCTTTGCCGTCCATAATAAACACGTCGGAATTTCAACACCTAAATCATCGTTGGAACAGCGAAATACATGACGTGCGTGCAGTTGAAGTCGTAATCACAAGGCTCAGGTGTAATACTCCTTATATCAATTTTTATTTGCACGGAGCTCGTCTGGCTGCTTTCCCTAATAGTTGGTATTTTGGGGTCCCTGAGACAACAGACCATTATCTCATATGTTGTAAAAAAGTACGCTGCATTGCGCAAAATTACATTAGATGCCGTTTTCCGTATCGAGAGATCGGAGTTAAGCAATCCAAATGTACTTTCTTTAAGGGCTTTGTCCCTTAGGTTCAGTAACGGGAAAGTTGCCGATGCCTTGCAGGAGCTTATTAAAGCTTCGAAGTGATTCAGACTGTAAAACATATTATTCCTAAATTACTTTTTTAAATTGCTTTATTCATTCATTTATTTATTTCCTTCCTACCTTCCTTCCTTCCTTCCTTCCTTCCTTCCTTCCTTCCTTCCTTCCTTCCTTCCTTCCTTCCTTCCTTCCTTCCTTCTTTCCTTATGACGAATAATGGCGTTGTGGGTACCTGCAAGTGTGCTTGTAGCAGATTCCAAAGAGTGCTTAAAAATGGGCTCTAAAAAGCAGCTCTTCCAGCTTTCGCTGTGACTGCGCGTTCCGAGCAGGCCTGGCGATTTTCATTATGATCTTCGTCAAGTGAAACTTCACAACACAAAACAGTGAAGGAGAGCTTCGAAAGAAAGGAAGATTTCGAAGAAACCACGCCACTCGCGTCGCCTTCACCTCTGTTTGCTGCATGTATGTTCTCACAGGTCACCACGAAGTGATCAGACAGAAGAACAACGAAACAAAAGTGGGGCCTTCTTTATTTCTGCACACTGTTCTTATTTCCTCTTGTTCTCCTTCCCACTTTCGCGACAGTTCCACGCGCGCTTCGTTTCAACATCGCCACACCATTCGGCACGTACGTTTCCCGCGTGGCTCGTATGCCAAAGAAAGGAATCATCAGCCGAGAATTAGCATAATTTTCAAGCACCGCTCTGGGCCGCTATTATTTATGAACTGGAAAGGAAAATAAAAGCAAGTAACGGAAAGACCCCTGGACGGCACTCGATAAACAAAAGTTCGACCGGGCAACGCTGACGTCGCGCGGCAGTTCTCTCGCAAGACGTGTGCGGTTCATATATGCTTTTGTTTCTTCACGACGAGTGCCTCTTTCCAGCATTCCTCGTTTCCCCAGTTGTGTTTGTTGATTCCCGGTCGTGATCTCTTAAGCCGTGTACACTCATATGGCTTTGGCCACCAAACTGTTTTGCATATCTCTGACCACCTGCGCGTCGCTTGCCTGCTTCTTATACGAGCAGACAACAATAACATCAGAGCAATCGATGGAGTGGCGCTGCCATCCACCTCCCCGCTAACTGCATGCGGCTGCGGGTCCCAGCCGTATCGTATCGTCGCTCTTGTTCTTTTTTAGCGGGTACATTAAGAAGCGATGAGCTGTAGGAGCATACTCGTACGCATGCGTGTTCTTGATGCAATGTTAATGACGTGGCGATCGTAGATCGAACGACAGAGAACCATTTGCGAGAGTCAGGATGGGGTGTAGTTTGGCAACCTGTCGCCGCACCACATGTGGCGTGACGCCTACATCAAGATTATGTACAGGGAAAAGGAGCGGGGGGGGGGGGGTGTCAACAAGCCGAATGTCGCGGCATGGTGACGTCGATCAGGTGCGTACAACGAACGGCGGTGACGGTGGGCATTTCGATAACATCGAAGAGGCAGGACGCGCTATAGCCCCTCTACCTGTCAACCCCCCCCCCCTCCCAACTTCTCACTACATACACACTTATTTGTGTTTGCGTCTGTGTTTGTTTCGATCTTGACTTTCTGCGAGTTAAGTAACGACTAGCACGCGAGGAGAACGATGCCTTTGAGAGATGCCTCGTGGTGTGGACACTCGATACATCAGCCGCTTGTGTTTTCAGCTGTTCGATTGTCGTATACGGTGACACTCCTCAGCCACAGAAAGCATAAACAAAAAAAACACCCCACACTTTTTTTGATGTGAGGTTGTTTATATGTTATAAGCTATAATGGAACCTAATGATTATCCGTAGTCTTCTGTCAAGACATACAAATTAAGGAGGAAGCCAGAAATTATCATACTTCTGCGTGCTCTGCCGCATAATACTTTCTGTTAACAAATCTAGTGAGTGAATCATCCTCTCTTTGCGTGTTTGCTGCAGCTGTTGTTGCAGACAAATGACGAAAGCATTTTGGATTGGGCCACTTATTGTTTCGCGTATACCGTCGATGAACAGTCATGCGAATCTAAATGTTGGATGCAGTGTTTGTTCGCATACCCACTCGCGAAGAGATATTACAACTGAAAAACCATTTTCTTTTACGCCAGTATACCGCCAGCTGCCCTCAATATAGCCAGAAAATTATCAGGTAAGAATTGAGGTGGGAGAGGGGAGGCATTCTATTGAGTTTATAACAACCGAAAGCTGAGCTACAGTTGGTCCGCATTCATTATATAAAAAAAGGGTATTTGTGATGCCCTGTTTTCCTCTTTGTGTCCTTGATTACTCGCCCTGTCTCTTTTAGAATAAATTATATTCAGCTCGTTCAGATGTCTGCACACTCAGTTACTACACGGTCATGGTGTTCCTACTCTTTCAAGAAGGAAAGTTACCACTGTTCTTTTATCCACACGCGAGCATAAACTACAATTTATTTCAGCTCAGATGACTTGGACCTTCTTAATTTGATTTTAAAAAAAAATCTTCATTTCGGCAATGCTCTTACTAATATCACTATTTCATCGGGATTGCAACAGCGCGGAGGTTAAGGAACCTTTGAGCGTCCAATTCCACTTGCCTTCAACGCTATTCCGCACGCGTACGCACCTGGGGTTCGAAATGATAGTCTTCATTTTAACTGTAGCGTTGTCATTTCTCGTCATATGACTTTGATTGTACACTCAGGAGGTGCTAAGACACCGCTTATAGGCATCCAACTGGGCGTTTACAAAATACCTCGAAGTAAACTTTCCCTCTTTCTTGTCACTGCTGATCACAGTATTCTTCATACGCACATGGCCATGTCGTCACTGCACATCAACTTCTAATATCGCCGTGCCATATGGACAGCGGGTGAGTCTCTAAGCACGGCAACAAATCCCTGCATACACGCAGCTACACTGAACCACGGGCGCGTGGACCACAGCCATGACTCCAGCGAGCCAGTTCTCACGCGGACACGTGTAAAACCACCCATTGTAAGGTCGAGCAGCGCAAGACGTTACGGTAATACGAAGCAGTGTGCTCTGACGCGTCGAGCCATATATTTTCTCACAAAAGAAGCAATGCCAACGCGAAAAATCAAGAAAGAAAACCTAAAGCAAAGCATTCTCGCCATCCCTAGAAATAAGCTTAATGCAGTGCAGTTAAGCCAGATGGGGATGAAGCGAGGGCAAAAAGAGGATAATCATTAGCAGGAGAGGAAAAAAAAAATGTCGCTTGTTCGCGCAGTGATATAAAGGCACTTTTTACTTCTCCCTCTTTCGTTCTCTCTTTTTGCGTTGCTCTGAGGTGGTATGAACTTATCGGTGATTTTACGCCAATGCGCATATTGCTTGCTACACCCATGCCCACGCATACTTGCTGCCCGAAGGAACTGTGGCATGAGGGCGACCCGTCTCTCGGGAGTTAGCGTTCCGTTCAGGCAACGCCACACTATAGGTCGTATTGAAGGAAAGGAAAAGGGGGGGGGTTGAGGCATACAGTATCGCTACTGCTACCATTCTGGCCACCGCTTCAGCCACACTAGCGACCATCTGCCAAGAGCGATGCGACTTGGCCCACCGCACAGCGCTACCCGACACGCCGCTGCGATAACGGGCGGGCGTTGCTGGGCCCAGCGAGCTTTACGCGCGATGAAGGCGACGCGAAGGGGACAACAGGTTGGGGCCAGTGCTGCGACCCCTCTGTGTGCGTGCGGTCTTTTAGTGCTACACTAATAGATGGGCTGCGTAAGCCCCCTCTGTCACCCCCTCCCACCCCCGTTTCGAGATTCCCCCGGCTTCAACGCGGCGTCCTCCTCATCCTTCCTATACCAAGGCTCCTATCCTCTGCAGCACACACACATACATTTTTCACGTTAATTGTTCCTTCCCACTGCTGCGCTCCTGGTGACAGCCTTGACACCTACGTGCCCCGCACATACCGCGGTCTGGATAGGACTGCGTGCCGCCCTTCAAATAGAATAGTGGGATATTACTTGGTCTTTTAGTAAACAGATGGGAACGTTATCAAGAATACTTGGTAGTGGTGGTGTCGGTATGTTTATTTCAGGTAGCGCGAGTAATCTTTAGGCGAGTTCTAAATTTCGGCGAGCGTCGATTTTTGTCGAAATGACAATAAAATTGAAAGAAAGGGAGGACCTGAAGTTCAATGTACTCATGTAGATTTTCGTGCGTCAATACTGGCACTTTCACTTTATATGCTGTTCATGGAACAGTATGCAGCGCCGACAAGTATGAAGACAGAAGGATACAGTAACAGACCCTGTGTACACGTGTACATCGTGTATCATTATAATCTTTTACGTTGCGAACGTTGCTCTGACATTACTAAACTTAACCAACGCCTCCTAGAAAAACTATGTCTGGAACGTGGCTCTCTCTTCAATTGAGAGCTTCCTACCAGCACAAAATCTTGGAGGCCATGCCTCCTACCGCGTGTTGCGACCGTCTGCCGCGTGGGACCACTCGTGTCCGTACAGCTTTGTCACGTGACATCACAGCTGCTCGGAGGCAACTGTGAGAACATTGCTGTGTTCGCAGGGGGCGACCGCCACAGGCATTCGCCTCCGTACCGGAGGAGGAGGGTAAAATCCGAGGGTAGGGTGGCGCGTTCGCGGCTCCTATTCCAGGCACAATTTTCCTACGAGGCGTTGACTTAACTAGACCAGATCAGGCTAGTTAGGCCTCGCTTCCAATGTGTCGGCTGCAAAATGGGAGCACGTAAGAGTTAAGCAAGAGCATTGCCATTCGTGCGGCATTTGCTGTGTTCGTGTGCATAAACGTTCGTGCTTTTGTAAATGTTATTGTGGCTGCTTTTCAATTTCATAATCATAACTTGCTTGCGCATGCACACGAACGACGTTGTGTACAGAGGGCGACCACACGTCGTCTTTTTTTTTCCACACCTCCACAAATTTGAGGCCGCCTTAGGTGCACGGGAATCAAACTCGCGTCCTCGATATCAGCAACAGAACTGTGCGAACGATCACACAGATGGAAAGGTGCTTCCCTTTGTTAAACTCGCATGCTAATTGCTATTTAACAGTGTAGGTCACTGCCAAGTAGGACACCCCTTAAAAGGTGTGAATGACCTTGCTTTATATGCAGAGCGAAGAAAGTGAAGTGTGTTCGGAAAAGGGAGGAAAAATATTCACACCCGCTCTTCACCAGCATAATTTATGGCGTCCACTACGCTAGCGCAACGGCCTTGGACACTGCTATGATAATCTCTTTCAGCACCCGCCCGGATTAACGGTACGCCACTTCGCCTTGTAACCAAGACGGTGTGGCAGCGAGGTCACGAGATCGTTGGCTAGATTCAAGCAACCGCAAAATGCCCGTACTCGAAAACCCTCCGCTCCACTGGCACGGGTCGGCAACCTTCAGTGAGCGGTCGTCTATATAAACCTTCGCATTGTTTCTTCCCAGTCACGCACAATGTACGGGCCGGCCAGCCGTGGGGTAGAGAGCCCAGTTATCGGGCCTTGAGTTGTGACCCACTATTCTGGGCGCTGGTGAACCGCTGCAGCTTGTCCCGGAGTTTGCATGGCCGGCCATTCAAATAGACGACGACAGAGCGTATCGCCGACCACTTCTCTCGCCTTATGCAAATGGCCGAAGTCCTAAAGCTAGCTCCGAGGCGGGCACGTCGTCCTTAACGACGCTTCCAATCTTAGAAGGCCCGAGCCGCCGCCATGCGCCGTCATTCTGTACGTACACAAAGGCGGGCAGCTTCGGTCATTCACAAAATGGCTTGTTTCTTTGAGGCCTCTCTCTCTTCCTCTCTCATTTATTTTTTCTCGCCCTCTGTGGACGCGCATTCCTGTTGAGCTCGAACAGAAGGAAAGAAGAAACAGCAAGCAGAGCCTTTATTAACGTTGTTGAACCTTCCACGCCGCTGGACTGCCGATGAGCCGGCACTGTGCCCGGAATCTTAAGAGGGCCAGGCCTTCTCTAAATGCTCTCGGCGGCGGTTTGTTTTGTCTGTTTCGGGTTCCGTGTACACTGTACGGCCTTAAGCCGGAGAGCCTACGGAAACGCAGCGGGGAGGGGCGGCGTGGAAAAGATATATGTGGCTTTTCGCAGTCCGTGCTAGCTTCCTCCTCCCCCCCTCCCCAACCACCTAAGATAGGCTATAGAGGCCAAATGGAGCTGTTAGGCTCGTCGCCTTGACCCTTAACGGCGCCCATGATTGCTGGGTTCGTATCGTGACGGACGCGTTTCCGATCGCCCTTTAGTTGCGAGCATCCGGAAATCGTTTGCGATAGCGGTCTCCGTAACTGAACTGCTTGAGTTTCATGTTTTGTTGCTGATGTTGTTGACGTGCATTCAGTGAATGAAGGTTTGATTTAGGCTTTGTTATTTGTGCTTGCTGGGCTGAAAAGTGGTCCGTATAGGCTTCGCATATGACGGTCATGTTCCTGAACTTGCGGAAAGCTTTCTTGATGAGTGCGTAAGACGTTCATATTGTCACGTGCTAAGAGCTCGAAAGAACGTATAAAAGGACGCGACTGTCAAAAATCTCAGAGACCAAGAAGGACGTCTCCGCTGGCACGGGTTGCTCGTCTTCGTCTACCTCGTTCACCGGCACAGAACTGACCCACTGTTCACTGGCACAGAACACCAGGTGGCATTACTCCTCCTCCCAAGAGAGCATCGACCCGATGCTCAAACAAACGTGTGCACTGCCGTGGGTCGAAGTAGGTGATACAAAAAAAACATTAAACAAATTAGTGCACGAGAGAAAATGCGTCCTGAGCCCGGCAATCGGAAATAAACGGCATTCACTGTTCACATGAAGAGTTCACTGACACAAGAAGAAAATTCGCATCACCGCGTAAAGTATGGTTTTAGGCGGACTACGTGTACAGTCTCTGGACGTGGTAACCTGCGCTGGGATGATGGTGAGCCTCCGTCTGGAACCACTTCGTAGTTCACGTCGCTCACACGTCTGAGAACTTTGTAAGGTCCAAAGTACTTCCTCAAGAGTTTCTCACTGAGACCTCGCCGCCTAATGGGTGTCCAAACCCAAACTTGGTCACCAGGTTCATAATTAACTTCTCGATGGTGGATGTTGTACCGCCGTGCATCTGCGCACTGTTGAGTTCGGATGTGCACACGGGCCAGTTGACGTGCTTCCTCAGCGTGCTGAATGTACTCATTGATGTCGGGGGCTAATTGGTCGAGCTTGTCGATGTCCTCATGTGGAATCATGGCGTCCAGCATAGTTCTAACATCTCGACCATAAACGAGTCGGAATGGCGTGAAGCGTGTGGTTTCCTGCGTTGCAGTGTTATACGCAAATGTTACGTACGGCAGGATGTCGTCCCACGTTTTGTGCTGCACATCCACGTACATAGAGATCATGTCGGCTAGCGTTTTGTTTAGCCTTTCGGTTAAACCATTAGTCTGAGGGTGATACGCAGTGGTCTTTCGATGGGTTGTGTAACTCAACCTGAAGATATCATCCAAAAGTTTCGCTGTGAACGATGTCCCTCGATCAGTGATGACATATGACGGGGCGCCATGCCGTAACACAATTTGATGCATAAAAAAACTGGCAACTTCAGATGCGGTCCCTCGTGGCAACGCTTTCGTCTCAGCGTAACGCGTCAAATAATCTGTTGCGACAATAATCCATTTGTTGCCAGAAGAAGACAAAGGAAACGGGCCTAGGAGGTCCATCCCCACTTGTTCAAACGGTGTACGTGGTGGATCGATCGGTTGTAGATGACCTGCCGGCTTTAAATGTGGTGTCTTGCGACGCTGGCATTCACGGCATCCCTTCACGTAGCGTTTGACACAGGCAGACATTTTAGGCCAGTAGTACAGTTGTCGCACCCGATCCATAGTTCTCGAGTAGCCCAGATGGCCAGATGTGGGCTCGTCGTGGCAAGCTAATAAGACGTCATCTCGGAGGGCTTTGGGCACGACGAGAAGATGAGATCTGTCACCAGCACCGGCGTTCCTTTTGTATAAGACGCCATTTCGTAGGCAAAATGATGGCAACGTTCGCGACATTGGACGAGGAATGGGCGCGGTGCCACCTTCTAAATGATCTATAATCACTCTTAGATCGGCGTCATTTCGTTGATGAGACATCAGATCCGGTCCGCTGACAGTTGCCACGAAGGCGCCGTCCTCTTCTGCGCTAGTACTGGCGGATTGAAGAGGTGCTCGTGATAGCGTGTCGGCGTCTTCGTGCTTTTTGCCTGACTTGTACACGATGGTGACATCAAATTCCTGTAGTCGCAGACTCCATCGTGCTAATCTTCCAGAAGGGTCTCGTAGATTGGTCAACCAGCACAAAGCATGATGGTCAGTCACCACTTTAAATGGTCTTCCATAGAGATATGGCCTAAACTTTGTTATTGCCCAAATGACCGCGAGACACTCTTTTTCTGACGTGGAATAGTTGGATTCCGCGCGAGACAGTGTGCGACTTGCGTAGGCTATTACCCGTTCAATGCCATCTTGTCTTTGTACCAAAACAGCTCCAAGGCCGATATTGCTGGCATCAGTGTGTACTTCAGTGTCAGCATCTTCATCGAAGTGGCCGAGCACGGGAGGGGAAGAGAGCCGGTGCTGTAGTTCCGCAAAGGCAGTCTGCTGGTCGTCAGCCCAGACAAATGGTGTATCATCACGCGTGAGGCGTAATAGTGGCTCCGCTATGTTAGAGAAATTTTCAATAAAGCGCCGGTAATACGCACACAGACCCAGAAACCGTCGAAGACTTTTCTTGTCTGTTGGAGGTGGAAAAGCGGTGACGACATCAGTTTTGTCAGGATCAGGCCGAACACCAACGGCGCTCACGACGTGACCAAGAAACTTCAATTCTTCGTAGCCGAAATGACATTTCTCAGGCTTGAGTGTGAGATCGGCCGATCTAATGGCTTCGAGCACATTCCGAAGGCGACGAAGAAGTTCGTCAAACGTTTCTGAAAACACAACGACATCATCAAGGTAGACGAGACAGCTTTTCCACTTGAGGTCTGCCAGGACGGTGTCCATCATTCGCTGGAATGTGGCTGGAGCGGAACAGAGGCCGAAAGGGAGCACTTTGAATTCATAAAGTCCGTCCGGCGTTACAAAAGCGGTCTTTTCCCGGTCACGTTCATCGACCTCTATTTGCCAATAACCGCTTTTCAAGTCGACGGACGAAAAATACTTCGCACGTCGCAGCTTGTCCAGAGAATCATCGACTCTGGGCAACGGGTACACGTCTTTCTTTGTGACATTGTTCAACTTTCTGTAGTCGACACAAAAGCGAAGCGTGCCATCTTTCTTTTTCACAAGAACGACTGGTGATGACCAAGGGCTGCTTGAAGGCTGTATCACGCCATCCTGAAGCATTTCCTTAACCTGCGTTTGAATCACGTGCCGTTCGGTTGGCGAAACACGATAAGGCTGCTGCCGTATGGGATGCGCGTCGTCGTAGGTGATAATACGGTGTTTCGTTATCGGTGTTTGACGTATCTTCGAAGAACGTGCAAAGCATGTGTGGAACTCCAGCAACAGCTCGCTCAAACGCTGCTTCTTCGCTTCAGAAAGCGTTGGATTGATGTCGACACCGCGGAGAGGCGTTTCAGCAGTGCCGATGGCCTCGGAAGCAAAACACTCGGTAACATTGGCGACTGGGTCGGCGTAGGCGATGACAGTTCCAGGAAAAAGGTGCCGGTGCTCGTAGCTGAAGTTTGTGACAAAAACGTTGCAGTGATCATCACGAAGGTCAACAAGGCTTCTCGCTACGCAGACACCCTGAGACAGCAAAAGCAAGTGATTGCTTTCTACGACTGCTTCACCGTGCAACACTCCGTCCAACGCCACCTGAACCACAACAGTTGCACGGGGTGGTAACGTGACAGCGTCGTCGACGACGCGAAGAGACACTCGGGAGTGGCTGGGGTCGGCGTAAGCTGTTGTGGCGTTTGTGGTCGCGAAAGTGACTAGACGTCGTCGAATGTCAATTATAGCACCATGCTCCCTGAGAAAATCCATGCCGATGATCAGGTCTCGAGAACACTGCCGTAGAACGCTTAAACTAGCAACAAATGTACAACCGCGGACTTGCAGTCTTGCCGTGCACATACCGAGTGGCGTGACGATATGCCCGCCAGCTGTACGAATTGGCGTTCGATTCCAAGGCGTCGTTACTTTCTTGAGAAGGGCGGCCAGCTTTTCGCTAATTATGGAATAGTCCGCACCAGTGTCCACTAAAGCACTGACCTCGCGACCATCTAGCAGAACAGGAATATCTAAGGACACTCTTCCGCAATCAGCCGGTGGTGTCGTTGTCGATGTATCGTCGTTATCTTCAGTCCGCGTCGATAGGGGGCCTTGAGCATGACCAGTGTGAGCGGCCTTGCCCCTGAAGGTCGCTGAGGCTAGTTTTCCCGACGTGGGCTAGGTGACCGGCCCTGCGCCACGCCCGCATAGGTGCGATGATTCGGCGAGAACCGCCGCGGTGATGGAGAGCGTGAGTGGTGCCGAGATGTCGATCCGCGCTGCTGAGCAACGTAGTCAGCGATTTCCGGAGGCCGCTGGCCGAACCTAGGAGGTGGGGAGTTGGCCGAAAAACCACGAAGTCCCAGCTGTCGATAAGTGCACTGTCGGTAGATGTGCCCAGGTTCACCACAGTGATAGCAAAGCGGACGTCGATCGGGGGCCCGCCACACGTCTGATTTTCGCGGAATTGGTCGGCGGTCACTGAGGTACGGGCCCGCTTGGACTGCCTGAAGCATGGCTGGGGCTGTGGTATAAGGCGGAGTGAAATGTTGTGCAGGTTGGCGCAGAGTTTGGTCTGCCGGAAGCATAGCAGGGGCCGCGGTGGGGAGCGGAGCCAAAGGTGGTGCTGGCTGGAGGAGAGTTTGCGCATACGACATGCGAGGGAAGTCATTTAGGGGCCGCGGTTCTGTCTGACAGGACTGTTCTCGTAGTGCCTGCTGAACTTCATCTCGGACGATGCCGGACAAAGAACTGACAGTGGGCGCTGAGGGTGTAGATAACTTCTGCAGTTCTTCGCGAATTACGGAGCGTATGAGCTCTCGGAAGAAGTCGACGTGGGCCCCAAGACCACCCATGTAGTCCGTAGCAGAAGTAAAGTTCACTTGTCGCTCGTACGTCTGGGTCCGTTGCCGAAGCGTGCTTTCAATCAGGACGGCTTCAGCAAGAAACTCTGACGTAGTCTTGGGAGGGCTGCGTACAAGACCACCGAACAACTGCTCCTTCACTCCACGCATCAGGTAACGCACCTTCTTCTCTTCCGGCATGTGAGGGTCGGCTCGTCGAAAAAGACGTGTCATATCCTCAACATACATTGCTACGCCTTCATTTGGCATTTGCATACGGCACTGGAGCTCACGTTCAGCTCGCTCTCGGCGATCGGGACTTGCATACGTTTCAAGAAGCCGGCGTTTGAAGTCCACCCATGACGTGAACACACCTGCCCGGTTTTCGTACCAAACCCGTGCCCCGTCATTCAAACTGAAGTAGACATGTCGGAGCTTGTCTGTGTCATCCCACATGTTATGAGCGGCAACGAAGTCATAGTGAAGTAGCCAATCTTCGACATCCTCATGGACAGCACCATGAAAGGGATTCGGCGTTTTTGGTTTGAATAGTGTATATTGCGATGGCGTTGCGCCTTCCATACCGGCTTGGTTGGAGCCGCTTGGGACGGCGCTGCCTGGAATAGTTGGGGCCGTCATCTCTTCTGAGAGAAGTCCGAACTCAGGGTCCAGTCCACGGATCCTGCGGCTAGCACGGTGAACAGGCGTAACCACCGGTATGGGGCTGGAGCTTCTTGTACTAGGAGGGGTTCGGTGCATAGGGTACCCAGCACCTCCACCAGTTGTCACGTGCTAAGAGCTCGAAAGAACGTATAAAATGACGCGACTGTCAAAAATCTCAGAGACCAAGAAGGACGTCTCCGCTGGCACGGGTTGCTCGTCTTCGTCTACCTCGTTCACCGGCACAGAACTGACCCACTGTTCACTGGCACAGAACACCAGGTGGCAATATAAAGTCATATCAGGTGACCAAAATTTTTATTAGCATATGACTAAGATGCACTGTGCTTGTGTAGCCCTGCATAGTACTATGCATGTTACTGTTCTTGCACGAGCACTTCACTAAACTGGATGAACTTCCCTGTGAATACATTTATGCAATATTCAGGACAATTCGGAATTCCGTGAATCCTTTATTTAAAGGATGTCCTGATTATTAAGAGTTAAGTATACTTGCCTAATAAGACATTTTGATTACAGCGGTTAGAGATTGCATATTTCTTTGAAATAATATGCATGAAAATCTTCAATAATAACATTTAGAGGAGATCATGCGATGTTCGCACGCTTACGTGAAAATTAAGTTGGAATAAATTATTTAAAAAATCACTGTATTTTTTTTTACTCCCGATAAAAAAAATGCCTTAAGATGCCACGGTGGGCAGATCTGTGGAGAGACTGTGTCCTTATGTGTTGGCCATCTACAACGGGCCCCATGCAACGTTCACATTAAAAAAAAAGCGCAACTCTTTCGATAGTAAATGTCGTGCTGCAACGTAGGTTTGTATGTGTCAGATAAAAGAAAGCGAAATTATTCGGCTTAAAAAGTAAACTCTACAAACGCTTTCTACCTACTAGCATCGGGTACGCACACCCACACGCAGGACTTAACCTTCAGTTGACAATGATGGTACACGAAGTAGTGCATCGGAACAAGTCTCACGGTTGTAAAAAAAAACGATAACGCACGTTAAACAGGTTAGACCTACAGAGACACAAAATATATCGAGTCCAGTCCACATCAGTCTGCATGTTCCAAAAGTAGGGTCACATGGTGGCCGCTTGTACGCCAGCCTAACTTTTCGGCATCGTCGCCTCGCTCCTGATCCTGCGACCGACGCGGTCGAGATGAAACGGGCGGGGTGTGTGTGTGGGGGGGGGGGGGAGAGGGGAATTTGCAGCGCTGTGCGTGTCCTCTGTAGCGTGTCTGGGCTTACACCACGACACGGCGGCGGGATCTCGTTGTACCCCGTTCGAATCAGGTCTGCTCCCCTGGCGGCACGACAATGACAGGGTGTGAGGGATGTGAGGAGGAAATGGGGTAGGTGAGCCACACTGTGCTACCGACAAAGAGGCCGACGAACGTACGGGTCGGTCCCGCTGCTGCTTTGCTACAGTATATCCTACCGCCAAGTCTAGCGAGTAGACCTGCTGCCACAGGCCAGGGGGGCGAGAGATGCAAGAAAGAAACATTACACAAAAATGCTCGGTGCTATCAAATTTTCTGCCAGGTGGACGGCCGCCGGCCGGCCCTCCGATAATGCGCTCGGGTGCACAATGTGGAGAAGGGTCTGCACAGTGCCCGCGCCTCCCAATCTACCCCTCCCTCTCTCCCCGGCTTCTCCCCATCCGTCCTGTATACCCTCTGCTCCCTTGCCGTGTCGGCCGCAGCCGGCCACCAGGGTGCGTGTGCGTGTGTTTGCTTCTGTGTCTGTACGTGTGTAGCAAGCGGTGGGTCGAGATTCCTACCGCGGTCCGAAGCGAGGAAAGATAGTCGGCGGCGGCTCGGGGCGACGAATGCGGCACTTTGAACAAACAACAAAGGGTATCCGTCAGCACCTCTGTGGGTGCCTTCTGCGGCACATGCCCTCCCGCGGTGTTCCGCTCGTCGCAAACTCGCTGGAGCTGGGTTATCGCCTTGGTGGGGGCTTTTATTTCCTTTCCCAATGAAACGGCGAATACACCGTCTGCGATTGTTGCGATACAGTTTGTCGTTTTGTCCCAAATGAGCCTCGAACACGCATGAGTGTACTTGTAGTGCGTGTGCGTGTCTAAGTACGGCTCTCTCATCGTCCGCTTACTGAAACTCCTTGTTAAATTGGGCTCACATTTCTCCGTATAGCCTTTACTTCCACTCATTTATCATATGATGCACTCCTGCTGTCACCATACTTCAATATCTCCCTCAACATGTATTTCTGGGCTAGTGAGTTTATAATAATAGCGTATGGCAGCGCATATGGGTGAAATGACAGAAAGCAAGAAATGAAA
The DNA here is from genome assembly GCA_013436015.1 of Rhipicephalus annulatus. Classification (NCBI taxonomy): domain Eukaryota; kingdom Metazoa; phylum Arthropoda; class Arachnida; order Ixodida; family Ixodidae; genus Rhipicephalus; species Rhipicephalus annulatus. The sequence goes on from WOVY01004370.1 coordinate 99,645, forward strand.
TACAAGTGAAACCACTAATGAACGTATACCTTGTTTTGTGTCGTCCTTTTCACCTGGCGTGCCCTACCATATGTTTACTGTTGAGGAAAGCATAAACCGCCATCCCCATGGCGAAGCTACCCATTGACCTCTTCTTTATTTCAACAATGATCTGATCCCCCGATGATGATGGCAACGCTCCTCGCCTTCTAAACAGTTTTTAACATCCACAGTGCCGCCTAAAATTATGCATGACGACGAAGAACACTAGGCACATGCCCAGGTTCTTAGTACACATTATACGTATTCTTCAGAAGTTATACGAAGTCCAAGTCAGTCAGTATGTGAAAATCCGAGTTTCCTCCGGCATCGGGTCTTCCAGCAGTGCTTCCGACGCTTGTTTCATATGTGTGCTTTTGACCGCGTTGCCTTCGGTGAGGTTGTGCGTTTGAAGATCGGTTTTGGCTGCCATAAACAACTGTTACGCAGTCTCTTCCGCAAGGCTCTGCAGGATCAATTTCTGATGAGTGTTTTCGATTTCTTCGTCTTGGCTGCAGTGGCCTTGGAACCACCGGACTTCTTCATTTGTTTTAATGTGGGGTTTTTCGCTTCTGGCTATGACTCCGTATTGCTGTCTTTCCTCTTAGGGGAAGTACATATTTCTCAACACAGTTTTCACAGTGTTTTCAACACCTACATACCTCTTACCACCTAATAGCGTGAATAGATGTGCGAGTTAGTAGGGATGCATTTGATGAGAAACTGTGCGTCAAGGGAAGACATGATGCGAGACAAGTCTTTCATCGTTTCCTGCCTTAACATGTTATTCGTTCAAAGATGTTACTACTTCAATGAGATGAACAGTCCTAAGAGTTTTTTTTTTGCTTGTTTTTTGAAGTGAAGAAATTAAGACAGCTCGAGTTACCTCAATTTTTCTGTACAGCACTGCTTTTATTATAAGTTTAGGGTCGGGTAACCTCAATTTTTCTGTACAGCGCTGCTTTTATTATAAGTTTGGGGTAGTAACTCTCCCAAAATCAAGCACTCTTAATGAAGGGATGATCACTTGTGACTAACACTTGAAAACAACGTGGGAATTAGGCACTTGGGTGCCATACACCAAAATATTACGACACCACTGCTGTTGATCACAGAGTACAGACCCGCGGGCGGTAAGCTTCAAAGTCTTAACCATCACTCGCATGTCGAAATTTGTCGTATTTTGGAGCCTTCGCTATGGGACACACTTCGCCAACCAAAACAAGCAAGCGCCGGGGCGAATACCCTGTGACGCTCACATCTGAACGAAACAGAAAAAAAAAATAACGATGAAATGCTTTTTCCGCGGTACTGAATCTTTCAGCTCATTCTTCCTTTCAGCTTGGGAGGCGTCGACGAGCAACATGTGTCTCGTATTGCACAAAGGACGCCGGCGCCGTCACAATATACTATAAGAAACCTCGGTGGCACCCCTGTCGCAAAGAATCTGTATCGCCGTGGGCCGCACATGCAGGGCGCGTGGGTACCCGGCAATGGCGGAAGGGAGGAAGGATACCGTCCGAATACGAGCCCGGGGTCACTGCGTACGCCTCTATTGGCCATACAGACTCCACGCCACCGGCAAAGGGAACAAGAACTTGGCTACGAAGAAGGAGAAGTGTACCATGCTCACGCGCAAGACTCGAAGCATTTATTTCCCTTCCTTTTTTTTTCTCAAGGTGTGAAAGAGAAACGCGACGCCCAAGCGAAACGGAAGGTGACGCTCTTTGAAAAGAACGACAGAAACATTTTCCGCTCGGGTTCTGAGACTCGCGCTGGGCAACGCCTATGTACAGAGGAACCTCGTGGCCTGAGCTAGCGGCTTCACCCAGAAGAAAGCCACGAGGGTATGCCATGTGCTCGGCGTGGGTCGACCATGGACCCCCGTCGGGGCGTGGAGATCGGGTGTTTATTATAGACTGGGCACCCTGAAAAGCAGCGTGGGCAAACCGTGTTTCCTTAAAGATGCAGATTAGCTGCCGGTGGTCGACGAAGCGGCAGACGTTTCTTATACAGAGCTTGTCTATGTCTCGCTTTTCGCTTATGCCGGGATCTATTCCTCAGTGTGGTCGGTCATCGGGCGGTGCTTCTTTTGCCCCCGCTGCGATCGGCGTCTTTGCCTGTGTGTTCGGGCAACCGGGCTTGAAACAGGCCGTGTCGTCTTCTGTGCGCCCCCGTTGTATGGCGTCTGTCCGCGTGCGCGGCTTTCGATTGGCTTGCTTTGGCTTATACTGCGGTCGTTCTGGTAGATTGGTCTCGACTCATTTTTTTTTTCCTAACGTGCCTCCTGGCTCCTTTGATCCTATCTGACTGGCTTAGCAGAAAAGGCCTGATCGACCATGCAAAAAGCATGCCTGGCCGTTCTTCCGCGGTGAATTGGAAACGCGCTCTTGTGCGAATATTTTCGGATATGTGGTCGGCGAAATGTGGGTTATTTCTTTTTTTTTATTCTAGCTTCTACTTCACTTGTTTTTGTTTCCTTGCGTATATCTTCCTTTACATTCTGAGCTGCACGCATGAGAAGACACTGCCTCGCTTGGCCATTATGTAGCTGTCTCGTAGCGGCAATTTGCCGGCCGTGATGTCTTTTTGGCAGCCCCTATTTGTACCCAAAGGGGGCGTTGACGCGTCCACAGCATTTCGCCTTCAGACACTGCGGTGAGTCGGTCCTACGTGTCGCGCCTGGCAGCAGAAAGTGCAGACGATGGGGCTTGAGACGTGAGCATTCACGCATATTGCATTTCTTACTTTCCGGCTTGCTTGCTTTTGCTTTCCCTGCAGTCACTATTAATCAGCTGTAAGGGATTCAAAACTGTTTCCAAGATGATAACAGTGACATGGGTCATGTATTTGAATTTTCGCACCTGTTAACTGACGACAGAAACTAACGGACATAGTATAAAAGAGGACACAAGCGCAATGTCATGTCACCGTATGCCTATCATGCTTGTTTACTTCACATTTGACTAGGTGTATTTTGCTTCTCTAAAATCACTTGCTTAAATACTTTTTAGCCCCCTTATCCAATACTGAAAGCATAAAAAGACAGTGATAGGGAATCTTTTAAGATTTCACCATGGTTCTCACTCACTTTAAAAGTCATGATAATAATAATGGTAAGCACAGTGACTACATTGAGTGCAAGCGTCATTGAGGAACTCCACGTACCTAAGTCACTGAGGCATTGGATTTTTCCTGTCAGCAGACGTTACAAAACGACGAGGCCTTAATTTCGCGCTACAAATGGGCGCTAAAACCGCCTTGTGAATTTGGTATCTGAGAGACTACGGAAACAAAAACAGAAAAAGATAAAAAAAAACGTTCTCGGGCATTGGCGTATCTGTTTTGACTGCCGTGATTTATCGGCCTCTGCACGTTAGCGCAGCAGTATACCGTGGCCCTTGCGCGTGCGTGTCGGTCTCGCTAAACCGTAACTTAGTCGCCCGTCTATAAGGTCCGTTGCCATTGTGCGGCCTCCTTGTACACACCGCCCTACAGCATCGGGCCGCCCGCTTCCCATTGTGTGGCCTCGCCCTGCCGCCAGGGCGCGAAGCCACTGGGAAAGTCAAATTTGAGAAACGTGATTGCCGCCTCTCGTTTCACGCCGAAGAATGGAGGCCCCGCAGGGGGCCGTCCTACATTCGTGCGTGTGGCCTTTGAGGAGAGTGATATATGTGCTACGCTGACGACAGCGAACGAACCCTGCGTTCCCGTTTATTTTCATTTTACTTACTTTTTTTATTCACCGAGAATACCAGCTGGAAACGTGTGACCAGCGACTTTCTCAAAGTAACTTACTACTTCTTTCTTTTATTCCCTCGTTTTTTGTTTTTTTAGTGTGACCGTGTTGTAGTTTACAGCTGGATTCACTTAGCCCATTATCTGTAGCATTGACACTATAAAGACAAGTGCGCCAATGGCATGCTGTTATCTTTGATCTGATTTGTACTTTATCGTGGATCGCAAAAAGAACAAACCTAGAGGTGACCCTATCCTTTGACGTAGGTGCCAGGTAGTGGCACTAGCCCGTCGTTCTCAGTGTGCGCTGGTGTATTCTTTGGGTCAACTCCTGGTTTCGTCAACCTGCGTAAGCGGATCTCAGAGGCCACGGCGAAAGGCGCGCATGGTTGAGATCTGCTCCGCCAGGTGCCGCAACCGTCTCGGCAAGTCACGATAGCTCAATAAACTATTCGATTGCCATTATTTACCTTGACAGCTGACTGACGCTTACCTTCGTCCAAATTACGCTCCGATATCATATGTATTTTATATAAATTCTTTCTTGAACCGGAACCATGGATTTTTATTTTTAGAAGATCTTTTATTGATATTTGGTAAAACGGCAGTAAGTTACGGCCACATTCTAAAGAATGCTAAATGCTTTCGGCTCGTGTACTTATATTTAAGGGCACGTTAAAGAACTCCAGGTGTTTAAAATTTCCGTAGCCCAACGGCACGAGGTCTCTTGTAATCGTGTCGAGGTTTGGGGAAACGAGATCCTATAGTAATTATTATTGTTAGTAGTAGTAAAGCAGAAGTAACAGATCAACCAGATGTGACTTTAATGTAACCAAGAGGCCACTTAGTACCAGTGACATTTAAAATAAGAGAAAAAGCTACTTGCTTTTTAAGCTCTCGCATGCTCTTCTTGCGTGGGCTAACGACTTTATTTATAACCTCAACCGCTTTCTCCGCAACTGTGACTGATCATGAAGTGTATCCGAGAGTGTTTAGAATGCATTGTATCTCACTCCCTTTAATTCCACGTGTTCGTATATCAGCGCTGTCATTTAGATAAGCCTTACGTACAAAATTTAAATATGTTCGCTGTGGATGGGTACAGAAAACTTCGTTTCTTATGACTGTCGAAAATAAAGAAGCAACTCTTTATCTCCTTCACTTAGACTTTCGACTCGGCGCGGGTATACCATGTGATTTGTCCCGAGACTGTTTTCTAGGTTCAGAAATTGGCTCAGCTCGTACGCCATGCTCTCTTTTTCTTTTTTTTTCGGCTGAAAGAACGCACTTTCTGAAACATAATCTCTCGTATAGTATGCTATTTTTGACAACATTGTAATTGATATATTCTTATGTATTTATTCTTATCACACTATTACCTCTTCTCGATTTTATCTTTCTATTCTTCATTTCCTTCGCTCCTTGGGTTCCTAATTGTTATAAGTACAATTATTTGAGCCTTCTGTACTTGAATTGCCAGATGTAATCGAAAAAAAAATGGTGCGGTTTTTCGACTCCAACAACCATGTTGTATAGGCCAGGGTATTTATCTTGTCCCTATTCAAGTTATGTCACCAAGTTTTAAATACCCAGCAAGAAATACAGATAAAGAAATGGTGCAATCCTCCCCATACTAAGCCACGGGGCTGCCTAGTACTTTGCTATATACCACATGTTGGGGTCCTTTAACACCACGGGAATACTTTTTACTGCCAGAATACCTTTTTTTACAGCGAAAGCTGTTATGAGATCACAACTCGGGCCACGTGCAGTTGTCCACCGCCGCCATTGCCGGTGTCCGTAACCGCATCGCACTAAAATAGAAAAAAAATCTAGCATTAATGACACAGTGGGGCTTGAACCCAGGTGCCAGCTTAGTAGTTTATCACTGAGCAACGCTGGTGCCTGTAACTTGTCAATCTTGCCTTAGGCAGGCTTGACCTAGGACCAATGACACAGTGGAGCTCGAACGCGGGTCCACTCGGTGCCAGCCCAGTATTCTTCCACGGAGTTACACCGGTGCTTGTGACTTGTCAGAATTGCCTTAGGCGGGCTTGATGTCGGGAAAGTTCGCGTTAATACGACTTATAAAGTGTTTTAAAACAGCGAAAGAACAACCAGTCGTCGCACAATGCGAATAGCGTTACGAGTGGGACGTCCAATGCTCCAACCCATTACAAAAGCTTGTTCTTGTTCCCCTATTAACGGTGGCGCATACCCACTTCAGCGATACTTCCTCATCATCGTCAGCCACTGCATGAACAATTGGCACAAAATCCCTCTAGTGTTTAGCAGACGCCGCGCTTCTCAGAAGAATGACGAAAAAAATAGCATAGTGACTGCCAGCCTACTACCCAAATAAATTTATTTATAACGACCTAGTGGGTACCCAGCAAGTGTGCTTGCAGCAGTTACCCAATGAGTGTTTCGAAAAGGCTCTGAAAGGCCGCTCTTCTAGCTTTCGCAGTGACTGTGCTGCGCCTTCAGCGCAGGCCTGGCGTTTTTGTTTTTGTTTTTTTCAAGCGAGAGAATAAGTGGCCTAATCAAGTGAGTTTCGCTGTCTATGTGCGCTTGGTATTGAAACGAATAACTGACACCCCGTAACAAGCCGCGCTCTTCCGCCACTGCTGCTACGACATCTACTAGGATGACTATACCGCTGCCCCACCAGCAATGTCCATGGGACTTACCACGTGACTCACCGCTATGTCTGCCATATCGGGTCAGCGAGCTTCGGTTCAGTCGCTCTTCCATTGTCGTGCGATGGAAGGAGAGGGACAAGATCATGGCCCCTCTGTGCTGAAGTTGTCAGTGCTGTCCCAGTGGCGACGGCGGTAAGCTGCGTCGGACTATTTCACGGACGTCGTTCGGCCTTCTATTGAGCTAAAAGCGGAAACGTCAGTAAAAGCGCGGAAAATGGCAGGCTAAGACGAGCGTAAAACGAGAACTTCGGTGAGCTAAACATCGGAAGAAGGACGCAGAAAGGCCCCGCCGCGGTGGTCTAGTGGCTAAGGTACTCGGCTGCTGACCCGCCGCAGGTCGCGGGTTCAAATCCCGGCTGCGGCGGCTGCATTTCCGATGGAGGCGGAAATGTTGTAGGCCCGTGTGCTCAGATTTCGGTGCACGTTAGAGAACCCCAGGTGGTCGAAATTTCCGGAGCCCTCCACTACGGCGTCTCTCATAATCATATGGTGGTTTTGGGACGTTAAACCCCACATATCAATCAATCAATCAGGGCGCAGAAAGACGACAGCGCCGAGCTTTACGGGCAGTAATGGATGCCTCGTGCCCGACTGCGGTGACAGTTGCGGAAACTGACGAAACGACGGGATAATGAGTGCACCCATTACGGAACGTTCTACTAGTCATAGCATGTGATTAATAAACTGTGCTTCGGTTACGAGGGTAAACAAGCGTAATCAAGTAAGCAAGCTTTCCTTTGGATAACTGGGCCTATAGTCGCGCTAAGGAAGCCACTTTTTTTTTTAACAGCGTGCATTCGCATCTTAACCCGAACATTACAAAACCATGCAATGACTCGGTGAGTCGACCAACCTGCCCTCTTCTCGGACCAGAAGGTGTCGACAGGAGGCCTCGGTTACTGTCTCGGTACCTAAACGCTGGGTTAGGGAGGGCGCTTCTGGTAAGCGCGAGAGCAATTCGTGATGCCGACGAAATTAGAGAAGATGGTATAGCGGTGGGTTGCGGGACACAATGAGCGGCCTGTTATTTTGCTTATCACTTCATTCCTTTTTTTTCACAGCCCCCACTCTGTCCCCCTCCGTATCCTGTATGGGGGGGTCAGGATCTCGCTTGCGGGCCGCCACGTGCGCTTTGTCATCGTTCCCTTTTCTGGGTGAGCAATCCACTGAGGAAGAGGCGGAACCAGTGTGGGTAAGAGGAACGGAGGGCAATCGGAGGGGGGAGGGAACGCAGGGTAGAGGGGAGTCGGTGACGATACAAAGACAGCACTGCCTGTTATCTGAGAGAAGATGGAGGCGTCGAGTCCAATTTCTATCGCCGAGCTCTGATCTATTGTACGGCGCGATCGGTCATCGACATTCTTGCGGGAGACCGCTGTAGCTTAGTCCCAGTGGCTTTGGTAACCTGGTGCTTCATGCTAGACATGGCGGGATGTGTGTTTGCGTGATCATTGCGTTTTCTGGGCAGCTGACTACACGCGATACATACTACGCTTATTCTTTTACTTCGTTAGAGAGATGGCATGGATTATGTATGGTTTCAGCACGCTGCATCAAACTATCGCCAAGCTTGGCAATCGGGTAGGTCGTTGCGCAGCTGAGCTATATCTCACGGGTTTGATCCCACTCACAGCGGCCATATATATCGCAATGCAAACTAAAGTGGTAAACGCTGACGTATTGAGAAACATAGGAAAGAAATCACAAATGTCGAAGTAAATCTAGCCACTCGTCACTTTTGGGCCTCAGTTTCATACTAGAGGACAAAAGCTTCCAAAGAGACATTTGTAAATATGATCTGTGCAACCGAGCGAGCACACATCCTTCGTTTACAAATTTCTCATCAAAACCATTTTGTGGTTCGGACACGTCAACTCCCAGAGTTTAATTGAAATGCCTGTAATGAGCTGCCTTGTGCCAAGAGCTTCGATCGGCTATAAGCCTTCGTCTGGAAGCTAATGCCGAAACACACTGTCACGCAAGTCCGTTGGTCTCCGTATTCAAACATGAAGCTTTTGTCATACGCCGCAACCGTACTGCTACTAGGCTGTTTATATTATGTTCATGTTCAAGCGAAATTTGTCACACATATTTATTACTGATTAGTCGACCCACGAGGTGGGAGTAAGCCTGTGGCGATTTTTCTTCTTCATGCTGCGTCGCTTCACCACTCCGGGCTATATACCTCCACATGAGATCTGTCCTTCGTTGATGTTGTGTTAATTAGTTATTGGCTGTCTGCCTCTATACGAAGGTGAAGTATTGTAGTTAGAGCTTCAAGAAATAAATCTTCTAAGATGGTGGCTCTCGAATCTATTCTTTCCGGTGGCGTCATGTCACCTCTGGTGCGTTCGATTTAAAATGGCTTAAATTTACTTTCAATAGGCATGTGTGCTGCAAGAAGTTCGCACGCGGCAAAAGAGGTGTAAAATTTGCGCACGAGTCGTGTATTCGGTGTTATCTAGCGTGTGCTTTTATTTTCGTGCTCTTCCATCGTCGCGTTCAGTGTAACACGCCGCAACTTTCTTTCAACCAACTTACCCTGCGAGTCATTAAGGGACACTATAGAGAGCAAAACAATTTTTCACCCATTAGTAAAGTACTACTTCACAATCATGAAAACACGTCTCTGAACCGCAACACGAGGCTTTCAACGCGTGAAAACGCATGAAATTAGAGTACGGGTGGAGACTCGCACCTTCAGATTCCAGCGACAAACACCATGACACCATAGATTTTGAAGGCGTCCACTGAGTCCCACGTACATTTTAGTCGATGAAAATGAAGTACATTGTCATCTGTGGGTGCCTTAGACCTAGCCTACGAAGTTTCAGAAAATTTCACTGAGTCAATGTCGCGAACATACGAAAAATACGTCTTCAAACTTTTGACTTCAAGCGCGGATACTTCGGCTCGAAATTTTAAAATGGGACTTCAACCTAGATTTTCTCCGCGAATAACGAACTTGTAACAGTGAAACATATGTAGATTTCTGAGTGCAGTTAGTCACTCTAAACTAAGTCAATTGTTTTTCTTTAGTCTCCTACTAAAGTGAAAGCGCAGCCAACTCAGTCACGTTGCCCTGCCCAGTTCTGAGTTTGCTTTCCACGATTGTGTATGCGGCCACGTGCACGTACCGGAAGAGCCCATACGGTGTCAACGCTGCATGAAATTGGACATATGTCGAAAGCAGGGAGGGTGAAGAAATGAAGGCAAGTGAAAACTTACAAATACGAGATACAGGGAAGGGGAGGGGGAATTTGAAAGAGCGAAATAGGTGGGTCGCGTTTCGTTCGTGCGGGGCGCGATTTCGTTTTCCTTCCGTGTCGTCGCCTCTGGTTTTATAAATGGGCGCGGTCCGCATGATGTGTAGCCGGAAAAGAAAACAAAAGAGGGAAAGAGATGTCGATATTGCTCAGTGCAAAACTAAACAAACTTAACGCGCGAGGGTGAAGCGGGCAGTGAAAATGCACTGCCAGTGGAAAAAAAAAAAGCAGAAGAAAGGAACGGCTGAATTGTGGCGGGTGTGCAAAGCGCGCACGGTCTCCGCTGCAAAGAGCGAGAAAGGTTGAATAGAGGGGAATGTATCCACGTACAACGTTTTACCGAAGGCAGGTTGTTCCAGAACTCCGCCGCAAATTTCACGTCCGATTCGCGAAAATTCGCGGCCAGAAACCTGCAGGGACGACGGTATACAGCTGGCAGGGGCATAGTCAGGGGTGGGGTGGGGGGGCTCAAATTTTTGCTTAATTTTTGAGGGGGGATTCGGAGAGGCTAAAATGCCTCCCTGAATTTTTCAGCTTCGCTTGCCTACATATGCAAGCACAGACTTAGTAACGCGTGCATGCACACAGCTAAAGTATAATTGACCCCTCATAAAAAAAATATATGTTGCTACACTTCTCATAGCGAGTGCCCTGCCGCGGTGGTCTAGTGGCTAAGGTACTCGGCTGCTGACCCGCAGGGCGCGGGTTCGAATCCCGGCTGCGGCGGCTGCATTTCCGATGGAGGCGGAAATGTTGTAGGCCCGTGTGCTCAGATTTGGGTGCACGTTAAAGAACCCCAGGTGGTCTAAATTTTTGGAGCCCTCCACTACGGCGTCTCTCATAATCATATAGTGGTTTTGGGACGTTAAACCCCACATATCAATCAATCTCATAGCGAGCAGCTGCATCGTTTGGTTTTGCCGAGAATGCCGGTGCGTGCGAATACCGAGTGATCTCAACAATTATTGCCGTAGATGCTCAGCATAGTTCAAGTGGTAGACGGGTTCGGTCGCATACTAAGCAAAAAAGCACTGCTAAGGTGAACTTTCACTGCAGCATAACTCCAAACGACGGAACAATTAATCTTTGCTTGCTAATACAGTCAATGTGATTCAGAGGTTCCCTGCTCTGGAAGGCTGCAGAAATTTTGACAATTCAATAAATGGCGTTTTAAAATGAATGTAATGGGCGAACGCGCCCAGAAAATCGTTGCTGAGACAATGCAAATAGCAAGATGACGACGAACGTTGGAAAGTTGGAACACCGGGGTGCCAGAAAAGACTGTCCTTTCACGTTGCGGCCCCAATTCACTCACGCCATCATGTTATGATATCCTATATATGTCCCGATTGTAGTTTATTTGTTTATTTATTTATTTATTTATTTATTTATTTATTTATTTATTATTTATTTATTTATTTATTTATTTATTTCAAATGCTGTGCTTAGCAGGCGGACAATACAAAATGCAAGTGCAAAGGCTACTGAATTTATATCTTTAATGCAATCCATGGACTGGAGCTCTGTGCCCTTCAAATTTTCATGTTTCCAGAGGCAACCTTCTTTAAATATACGAGAAAATACTTCTTTGAACCGTTGACCATAGCTAAGAGTTCGGCGAAAGGCTTAGAACGAACAAGTGGATGTGTTTCCCCACTTTTAGGAGTGATATTACACTTTTGCTTTGTCAAGTGAATGAAAAAAAAAAAAGCTTTTGAAACACTGTGGGACCTGGCTAACCTTCACTTTAAGTATCTTCCTCAGTGCCACTTTTGCGTAAACGGCAAGGCCGGCAACGATTCGTTGGAGTTCTCGACATTTTGTTTCGGCCGCGCCGCTCTCGCCCAGAGTTGCTCTCTTGCCAGCCGCAACTGGTAAACGTGTTAAACTGCATGTGGAAAGACTGCGCCTCCGGCTATAGCCATCTAAAGCTTTATAGTCATCCAGCGAGGGGGAAGGCTGCGTACGTGCTGACAAGGGGCGCAGCGTGGCCAGACGCGCGTCACCCGATCCCGCCCCAGCGAGCGGACCGCGGCTTCAGCACGCGGGGGTGGTTTCGGAGAATGGCTGTCGCATTCGGTTTCACGCGCGCTCCCGTCCCGCACACTGGCAGCCGCCGATCGGCGCCGACATTGGCTCCCGCTGCGTCATCGCCCCCGATCGCCTCATCCGAGCAGCAGGCCGGTCTTGTCAATGAGGATTGCAAGTTGAACCACATACACGCGAATCACAGCTTTCCAAGCGCGTTTTATGATGGGCCGTGGATGTGTCGAAGTATTTTGTACATACATACATACATACATACATACATACATACATACATACATACATACATACATACATACATACATACATACATACATACATACATACATACATACATACATACATACATACATACATTCGTTAAAGAACCCCAGGTGGTCTAAATTTCCGGAGCCCTCCACTACGGCGTCTCTCATAATCATATAGTGGTTTTGGGACGTTAAACCCCACATATCAATCAATCAATCAATCATACATACATACATACATACATACATACATACATACATACATACATACATACATACATACATACATACATACATACATACATACATACATACATACATACATACATACATACATACATACATACATACATACATACATACATACATACATACATACATACATACATACATACATACATACATACATACATACATACATACAAACGTATAAGCTAATGAACGAACGAACAAACAGCCGCGCCCAATATGAGATTCAACATGCTGCCCGTTGTAAAAGTGGCGCCAATACAACATGGTGGCGCCGACATACAAAACAATTCGTGAAGGTGGCCATATCATAGAGAGTATACTTACAAAAATGGCAGGGTCTCAGTCTCGATTGTTTATACTCGAGCATTACTTGCGTCACATAATTTCGGAGTGGTATAATACCGCCAGATTTTCCTGTCTGATCCTGCGTGGTCCACTGTGCAAAAGGGAGAGAGAGAGAGAAAAGAAGGGATGGCTATATTTGAAACGTGCCCATTGGACTAGTCTTTTCTATTTCGTTGAAGGTATCAATGCAGGCTCTTAGCTATTGCCATACTCCTTTTGGTAGTTCGGTACGTAAAAGTACAACGAGAAAAGAAATGGGTGGCGACATTCCTAGATATTTGGTGCACACAGTTTGTCTCTTGAATATGCGTCGTACGAGTCACGGTTTCCAACACGACATCGTAAATGGTGAGTAAGCATTTGTGTTTTCGCACGAGGACTCATCAAAAGACACCGGTTTCCAGTGAACACACTTCAATCGTCCACCTTTCCTTTTTTTTTTTTGTACATATTGACCTTTGAGGCACGTGGCAGTCAAATAAAAACAAGAATGCGACCTTCAACGGCGGCAGCTTTCTTTGACATCTCCCAAACACCTGACAATATATACTTTTACTGCTGTACATTCTCAACCAGAATCGCCTTTTATCGATCACATCATCCTGCGCACGCGCCAGCGTACGAACGTAATGCATCTCGTGTATGGGATCCCGCATTTGTAATCGGTTTAGCGCGCCCATCGCGCGCAGGCCGCTTTCACGTCATTCTCTAAAGCGCGGCGCTGTACGAAATATGTTCCGCTAGTCGCAAGCAGCTGACCTGTATTCAGAACCGGCGTTGTACACGGCTGATACGCTCGCTGTGTGCCCGCTTGGCGATGGACGCGGGTGCGTGGCGGGCTGCTTTTGTTAAACGTTCAGAGCATGGCTTTACGCAGCGTATGTACAGGGCTTTGGGGATTAAGGCGGTAAAAATGAGAAGAGACCAGTGGTTAAAAACACGGAACGATGCATCGCCGATTCCCTCGACTCGCGTGCCTCGTGTTGTCACTGGCACTCTCACCCACACCGATTACGACCCCCCCCCTCTCTTTTTTCTTTAACCGCCTGGCAGCGTGACTGGGGTGCTAAGAAGACTCCGAGCATCGGTGTTTATAAGCACCTTCACCGTTTACACGCTTGTCACAAGCAGGTATATCGGGAGCGTGGCTTCCAAGAGAACCACGAGCTGGTCGCGCCCTGGTCAGTTCGCGAAAACTGCGACCATCGTTGGCGCTTGCGCGAAAAAGTTGCTTAGAAATTGATGTCAGTATGAGTTATTTCGGCGCTATCACGCCGTTTTTTTCATTCATAATCGTCGGTATCGAGTTGCCGTGATTGTGTACACATGTAGCTTTCTTCTTTAGTTCGCGCTTTCCAAGTGGACAATGAGCGACACACACACACACACACACACACACACACACACGCACGCACGCACGCACGCACGCACGCACACACACACACACACACACACACACACGCACACACACACGCATAGTAGCTGTACACAAGGCCGGGAGTGCATTGAACGCCACTTTTTGCGTAGTGTCACTGTGTGTTTGTAGTGAAGAGGGCAAAGATCAGGCAAATTCATGTGCTAATTTACCATGCGCATGCTATCTTGTTAGCCAAACTTGTAGCTATTGTACACACTGTTAGCCTTGCGGAGAATTTTCTCTCTTTGTTACAGCGGACAATGTTACGCTGCCCATATATTGTACAATAGCTCTGGCGACCACTATCTCTTTTTGACATTTTTTACGAAACCTGAGTCCATGCGCAAGACTGGGATGTGCTGTTCGACAGCATTCCAAGTTCCTCGGAAGAAAAGCCTCAACGGTGCCTTTGACCAAAATAGACAAAGTTCACTGTACCAATCACCATGCTCACCATTCACGACACCTTTAACAGTTTACAGTCAAAGAGGCAATGAGGGAAGCTTCCTGTCTCCTCCCGTTCACCGGCAAGCGCTCAGATTTCGACGTTGAACTGGAAAAACTGTGCGCGCTTCGCCGCAGGGCGGAAAGAAGATACAGGCGGACGAAAGCAATATGCGACTTGAGGCTGGCACGACGCATACAGAAAAAAGTCCAACGACGTTTAGACAAACTTGCACAGGAACGCTGGAAATCATTCTGCGATTCATTGGATCCCCAAAAGCCGTTGTCACGCATCTGGAGCACTATTCGTGGCCTGCGCTCGGCTCCCCAACAAAGACATCCTTTCATGGCTTTAGCCCTACATTCAGGCCACACCCAACTTGAAGTGGCAAATGAGTTTTGTACGCGAATCGCCGGTGTGTCCGCCTTGTCTGCTGGCACCATTAGGAGTGTTATCCCTGAACCCCGCATCTACGAAATGGACAATCTTTTCACTATAGAAGAACTTGACGCATCTTTGGCGGCTTCCCGACGATCATCTTCACCAGGACCCGATGGCATCACCTACGCCGCTCTAGCCAACCTTCAACAGGAGGCAAGGGGACAGTTGTTAAGCTATTACAACCACTCATGGCTGGCGGGCAATGTTCCCCAGGATTGGAAGATAAGTCGACTTGTGCCACTGCTCAAAGCAGGAAAGTCACCATTTGATCTGACATCATTTCGCCCTGTTGCCCTCGCAAGTTGCGTAGGAAAAGTCATGGAAAGGATGATACTTACACGCCTAGAATGGTACCTTGAGCGCTACAACGTATACCCAAACTGCATGACGGGTTTCCGGCGAGGTAGGTCATCTCTTGACAACGTGATTGATCTCACAACATTTATCCAGCAACAGAAGAGCCTCAAGCGCATACCACTGGCACTCTTCCTCGACGTCAAAGGGGCTTATGATAACGTAACACATAAAGCCATCCTAGACTCGTTGGAAGCTGTTGGAATCGGTGGTCGGATGTTCCAATGGATCCAGGATTATTTGACAAGAAGGTCCTTTTTTGTACAAACCTCAGATGGACCTACCACCAATTACTATATCTCCCGTGGCGTCCCTCAGGGCGCCGTATTAAGTCCCACTTTATTTAACCTCGTGATGGTAGGACTTCGTGAAATTTTGCCAAGTACCATCCTCATATCCATATATGCTGACGATATTTGTCTATGGACTTCGGCTGTAACTCGTCTACAAGTACGTGCAAGAGTCCAGCAGGCTGCCACCTTGACATGCTCATATCTCCGCAAGCAAGGTCTTTCCGTCTCAACGGAGAAATGTGCATTGGTTGCGTTTACCCGCAGAGCCATGACACAATACCCCGTTACCATCAATGGACAAAATATTCCATACCAGAAGAACCATCGCTTCCTGGGTGTGATTATTGACAGGGACCTTTCGTGGAGTGCCCACTGCAATTACCTGAAGAGAAGGCTGACTTCCATTGTCCATATAATGCGGTTCCTCTGCGGAAAATCTTGGGGCGCATCGATAAGGTCAATGATGCAGCTATACAGAGCACTGTTTCTGGGATTTTTGCGCTACAGCTTGCCGTTACTGGCAAGTACGTGCAAGACGAACATCCGCACTCTCGAAAGTCTGCAAGGACAAGCACTACGCGTGTGCTTAGGATTGCCGCGATGCACCTCAACCTACGGGGCAATTATGATCGCAAGAGAGCATCCAATTCGAACATACATCACCACTGACAATTTGAGAGCCCACATAAGACACCTCTGCCGAGTTCCTGGTCACCATGTTGCAGTGTTGCCACTTCAAAGACCACACGCGATCTTTTCAAAGATTATTTCTGCCCATAGAGAATGCCTCCCTTTTGGCTTCACTCCCGCAACAAGACCAGCGTCACCCCCGTGGTGCCTACAACAACCACAGGTGTGCCTCACTATTCCGGGAATAACGAACAAGAGCCATCATTCAACAGTGGTCCTACGACAGGTGACATTGTCGCTACTCAACGAAAAATACGGCCAGAGGACCCACATTTACACCGATGGATCGGTCTCGGCTGACAGCTCCACAGGTGCTGTTGTCATCCCGGCGTACCAGGTCACTATAAAGCTCAAACTGTCGCATAGGACAACATCCACAGCAGCGGAGCTTGCCGCCTTACGTGCTGCTATACTTTATATCGCGGAAGCCCGACCTCAAAAATGGGCTGTGTTCTGTGACTCCAAGGCATCCCTTCAGAGCTTACAATCAGCTTTACGACAGCGGGAGCATCAACAGCTAGTGAATGAAATAAGAGAAGTGATTCACGAAGTTTTATCGAAAGGACATGACTTGGTGTTCCAGTGGTTACCGGGACATTGTGGTATTGTCGGTAATGACCTTGCTGATAATGCTGCCCGATCCGCCCACGCGGACGCCCAGACAACCCCAATTCCATTGTCGAGAACCGACGCTGCAAGGGGCCTTCACTCGTTCGCTAACAACATGTCGGAAACTTGACTGAGTGACCCCAGTGTCAGGAACCGCCGCCTACACAAATTGGACCCATCGAAAAAGCTTCAAGTTCCATCGGACCTCTCCCGCCAGGATGCAACTTTACTGTGCCGCCTGTGGTTAGGAGTAGCTTTTACAAAGGCGTACTCCTTTCGCATAGGAATGGCGGATAGCTCCCGATGTGATTCGTGCGACACTGACGAGACAATAGAACATCTACTGTGTTCATGTGAACGTTTTGCGAGCGAACGCAATTTGCTACGCGAAACGTTGGAGACACTAGACAGTAGACCTCTTTCCGAAGAGAAGATACTTGGCTCATGGCTCTACGCGTCGCTGGCCAGCAAAGCGACGCGGGCCTTACTAAGATTTCTAAAGACGACCGGACTACGCGACCGCTTATAAGCGTGCAATGGACAAGGTCCCACCAACATACACGTTGCCCTTCACTTCTCTCTCTCTTCTCCTTTAATCCCCTCACCCCTTCCCCCAGTGCAGGGTAGCAAACCGGACGTGCGTCTGGTTGACCTCCCTGCCTTTCATTTCTTCCCTTCCTCCTCCTCCTTTAACAGTTTACAAGTACAGTATTCAGGGACTCAAACGCGACACAACATTTTTTTTTAGTGTAACGACTGGTAAGCGCAATTACTCGAGACAACTACGCGATGTCGTGACGGATGAGGTTCCTAAACAAAATAGGGAGGTTTAGCAAGTTACGGAAATATGGTACGCAAATACGATATACCCCATGACGGTATACCAACCCTCCTTTCCCGGTCATCTAATTTTTGCCAGCGAAGGCACCCCAACACCACACAGGCTTTTTTTCAAAACTTACTGTGGTGCCGTCATGCCTTATTGTTGCCTCTCAGCCTACACATTTACAGGACACCTCTAGTTCGGGGGAAGCACTGTCACTAAAACAGCGAGCGGCCAGAGCACAATGAACGGGAGATGAGGAGTGCTGCCGTATATGGTCTTACCACATCTGCGTACGGTACTTCCGTAACTTGCTAACACTCTCTAATGTTGACTCTGATCTGTGGGTTCGTGTCGAAATTACTCCAATATAACCCGACTTCGAGACGATGGAAACAAACATTTGCGCGTTACTTAATACGAACTATAGTCCAATTTTCATCCGTGAGTACTGTATAATTTGTCGCTAGTGGTCTCCAATGACTCCATGTCAGAAAACTGATCTCCGAAGTTTGAGGTAGTCGTCTCGAGTTCTTTCAGCGGAAAGGGCATAATTCGTATCGCGCAGTAATTTCAGATCGCAGCATTGAGGGATGGAGATCAAAGAATTTGTAACTAACAATGAAATAGGTAAACATCCATACCTGTGAGTATCGAAAGAGTGCAGCGTGTGCACAATACGCTTAGCTAGGGAACACGGTGGCATATACGAACCGCATCGGCACGTGATCGGTGCATATGCAAATGCCCAGGAGAAGTCTGGGAAACCATAATTCCCGAAACGTGGCTCTGGCCCCGCTGTACAACCCCCTGGGCTTCGTTTTCATGCGAGGGTACGTACTCTTTCTCGGCTGTTGAGTGACAGCCAGCTAGGACACAGCAAGTTGTTGGACGCCAGCTTCGTATGCGGGTTCCGGCGTCGGAATTATGAGTGCCGTGGACTTGTTCTTTGAGCTTAGAGTGCAGTAATACGCGCGTGCGTGTGCGTAACCCCGAAGCTCTGAGGTGAAACAGGCCGTGCAAGCACACACGCGAACAAAAAAAAGAAAAAAAAGGAGGAATGGACTGAGCGTCCGGGTTTGGGGCGCTGTGGTGCCAACCCCGATTAGCTGCTAATCTGCACACCCTGCGGCTATTGTTCGCGGGATTAAGAGGCGGCGCGCTAAAGAACGGTGACTGGGATTATGCGACGCGAACCGAAATAAAGAAGAAAAGATACATTACAAAGAACGCTGCAGGAACAACTGTCGCGGGTGGGAGAACACCGAGTCAATCTGGACGCATAACTCGCAGATCCCGGGCATTTTTATGGGTTTGTTCGGCAGATCAGACGCAGTCGTCGGTCGGCTCCGTCCGTATAAGCCACGCGTTCGCTTGGTTAACACGCAAGTGCGGAGCACAGCTGTCGGAGAAGGCTCTCGATGGCGTACTGGCCCGTGCTTTTATTTTTCGCCTGCTGGAATGCCATTCTAAGACCGCCGATGGTGCTGAAATGAGCCATAGCTGCTCGGCTCTCTTGAAGGCCATACACAGGAACGGTTTTTTATGCGTATTCTATATGTGAGGTAGCAAACCAAATGCGAATTCGACAATCTTGCATTTCAATCTTCTCTGTCCCTCTTTATATCTCTCTTTTATCCTTACCAGTTGATAATTGTACTGTCACAGAGAGACAGACAGACAGACAGACAGATATATATATATATATATATATATATATATATATATATATATATATATATATATATATATATATAATATATATATATATATATATATATATAGATAGATAGATAGATAGATAGATAGATAGATAGATAGATAGATAGATAGATAGATAGATAGATAGATAGATAGATAGATGAGCCCTGCTTATGTGTACCAGTGAGATATGGCAGGTATTCCATGAACCAGTAAGGTTCAAATCTGACCTTCACGCATTGTTTTATTGGCGGATTTTTGTCTGCGAAAATGACACGTGTACACAGGCATAAGGTTTCACTGATATACGGCCTCATAGGCTTATATCGCGGTGCCAGGTACCAGGAAGTGTCCAGCAACAAATAAATCAGAAAGCACGAATATCCGGCGTCACCTGAAGTTATAATTGGTGCTTTGCGCCCCCATGTATTATTACTTCCTTAATTTGTCTATAGTACTCTTGTTATATAAAAGGACAGAAACAATGGGTTAATTCAAACCTCTTGCGTAAACGTGACGTGCATACTACATCCAGTGTACAAACACTGTTCCGTGGGGCCCCTCAGAAATCTTCGCACGCTGTCTGCATTACGACAATTTGTACAAACGTGTACGTGCCTGAATCATATGTGCTCCACTATAAAAATGCAGCTGCTCCGACTTACGGAAACTGTTAAAAAAAAGAAAAAAGTGGGGCTGGAATCGCCCTGGGCAGGCTAAGCTCTGGGCCTACAAAGTCACTCTCCCGTTACAAGCAAGGTGAGCTACACGAAAACATCTGCTTGTTTGCGTGGCACTTTTTTTTTGTCGTCCCAGGCTAATTCGAGCTAAACGGCTTCTATAATTGGTGTCATCGTGCCCACAGAACATACTTACCCTCTGACTTCATTTGTAATCCCGAGGTGTCATTTCCTCCCAAGAGCCACCTGCAGTTGCCCAACCGCAACTGCTGCGCACGTGGCAGGCGTTTCATTTTGTAACGAGAGAGGACGTAAAACAAACATAAGTGCTTCGAGTAATGTAGCTCTCTGATTCACAACTAGGGCGTGATGATATATGCAATTAAGTGACTGCTGTTTTACGACACTGTTTTTTTATTAGGGCTATTCTCCGTGCATATTAGTGCACTCTTCGCGGTACTTCCGTGCAGTATTACCAGATATTGGCTGCGCATGCCTCGATTTTCCCTATTAACATGTCCTCTTTACCTTTCGGGAGCACTAACTTGATATTTCTTGTTATACCAAGTGCGTATGGTTTTAGTGCTGATATTCAAGCACCTGCTTCAAGTGACATCATAACTTTTGGCAGGGTAAATATATTGAACTATAAAGTGAGTAAGTATTTAGTGAGAATTTCCTAACATTCTGAGTATGAAAATCACAAGCGCACGAGAATTCTACAGACTACATTGTGTTACGTTGATCCTATAGATGTCCCTATCGCTCTGTGTGTGCCAAATTTCTGAGATGAAAGAAACTTTCGCATCTCATTAAATTCAATAATTCTTAAGCGTTTACAATCAACGTAACAAGAACACAGTATTCAACCACATTCTGTCAAACTAAACTTGACTTGCTTTCAATTTCTTCACTTGAAGCGACATTGAGGTTGATGTTTTGTACTTACTTATATGATAACTTGCCTCAATAAAAGTGTCCTAAATGCTGGTAACTAAAAGTGAAACTTACTACTTTATGCAAATATGTGTAGAACACTCGTCAGCTTTCGATAACCTTTATAACAGTGAGTGGCATTCTTGAAAGCCAGCACTCGGTGTGCTTTTAAGCTTCAACTCGACCAACCTCCTCGCTCTTATACATAAGAGGAACGTGTACTTTTATTAAGGAGGGCTGTTTTACTGTAGCATTCCAATTTACCTAGAGATGTCGTCGGTGTTAATGTAATTAGTCTGTCACCCGAATATATGCATTGAGCTTGACTTTCCAGTTTGAAAATGTTGTCCTTGTTGTTTTCAGGATTATATATCCAGGCGGCGTATACGCATTAGAAACTGTTTTTTTTTAATCACTAATGCTGTCAAGTCTATATACCTTTTTAACGGATAGGAGGATCTCATCCATTCTGGGTTGTGGCACTGGAGCACAAAAGCTGACGTCACAGCTTCAGCCCTGCATTTTTGGGAAGTCGCGAATGTTAGCAACAGCCCAGAGAGGCTTATAACGCCCAGAGAGCCTTCAGTAAAAAGGTGCTATACAACGCTCCTCCACCGATGATTAGTTGTTCATTTGTTTGTATAACTCTTTTTCTTCAGCTATAGTTTGTATTGGTACAAGTAAGGGACTTATCCAGGAGCTTTTATTGGAGGGGGGGAATTAAACTATATACTTCAAAAATGTTCGTACGCGCCTGCATTTGTATATGTGCGTGTAGTATATACACTGCAAGCAAAACTGAAAATCTCTGTTGGCTTGGAGGGGGGGGGGGGTATTTGGCTACATTTATATGGTGTAAGCTTTCCCGTGTGTTGCCGCTTGATTTACACACGGAGTGAATACAAATACACTGCAAATGTGGACGCGATACATTTTCGCGTAAGGTGTTCATTTCAGAGTGCTACTATAGTCAGTGCCAGCTCGCTGCGACAGCGCACACTACGGTTTAGTGTAATACGGTATCTATACTTGTACAGTAGAACACAGTTTGAAGGGCACGCTTGTATTCCTACTTTGTTTCTACCTCTGAGAATAAAATAAACAGAAAAAAAAGGTAACTCATACGGTCATATGAAACACTTACAAGCGGCCCGTAGGGCGCGGTGCCGTGAAATCGCGTGTAAACATGAGCTCGTTGTTCCTGCAAAAGGGACGACAGCCACACCTTTCTGCAGCTAACGTGAACAGCGTATAGTCCGTTCAGCAACCGGCGTTTCTTCAATCTCCACCGCGCCTCTTTAAAATGCACTCTCGTATTTGCTCTCGAATTCTCTCAACTTCATCGAAGTCAAACATTGGAACTCTGCATTTCGTGTCCAGGGTTGACAAACTGGGGAGAGCGCCGGTGCGTATAGCGGCACGCGCGCGGATTTCGGAAGTTTGCTCTGCGTCCGAAACGAGTCCCCGAACAAAGGTACCCTAAAAGGGCTCCCGAGGAACCACGTGAGAGGCGAAAGCAGCGCCGCAGTGTGTCGCTAGCACCCTATGTGCCACTCGCTTCCACGCCCAACGCTTGAATTTGCGCTCGCATGTTAGCATCCTCTTCCGGTGTGAGCGTCATTTCCGGTTTTTTCGGAAGGTTCTGCGCGCTTCATACTCTATTAGTACTTTTAAATGAAAAGAGACAAAGGAGTGAGTTACAACGAGCACTGTACGTGATGTCTCGTTACTCGGTATGCTTATTTGTCAAAGGATAGCTCATCCGATATATGGTTTGTTGTTCCTTTCGTTCAAAAGCCTTACGAAGGCGTATTGTTCAGTGCATGCTGCGGTACATTGTGTTAAAAGTGAGGAATGTATGGAGACTAGGGGGTGTCCCAGAATTCGCTCCTTCTAATAACCAATTTAGCAGGTGTAATCGTCACCATATACACGACTTTCCAACTTTCGAAGCACGTTTCTTGTGCTACAACAAATCAAACGCAATGTCACAGCCGAGTTTGTTAGTGTCTGTTAGCGTTTGCTGACCTGTCTGCCTTCTGAAGACATCATGCATCACCCTTGGTAGCCACTGCGCTGACGCTTCCGTGTGATATGAGTTCTCTTTGTTTCTGCTGTATGGCGCTGTTAACGAACTGCTTCAAGAACACAGTGCACGATCTTGCAGGAGCTGAGCTGAATCCATACAGCGTGGCCTAACACACAGAATGACACAAGGAACGCAAGAGTTGCAGTGTGCTGTGCCCACTGCAACTCTCCCGTTTGTTGTGTCAACTCCTGATACTGCAACTCCTGGTATACACCTTAACAAACTTACATCTTGATCTTACAGAGAAAGAGAGAAGTATATTTTCACAAGTGTACTGATATAACCCGCCGTGGTGCAATAATGACTTTGTTCGCTTCCGTGGCACAAATTGAGATGTGTTTTGGATATGGTGAATTCCGATAAATTCGTATTGTATAGAGTACTTTGCTCCCTTCACTTCATGCACACAAGCTCGTTTCTATTTCATACCATTCATTATTTTCTCACTTTTATACTATCCATGCCTAATTTAAAATGAACCATACTGAAGCTTGCTTACTTTGTCTTAAGCCCACTGGCTTTTCATTGTCTACTTTAAGCATAATCTGTATGGACCACTCAATTTTTACACAGATGTACATCCGAATCAATCCATGTATCGTATAAAGATGAGCCTTTGGAGGCGAAATCAGACCCGCCTCGTGGTTATATGTTATAGACAACAGAACAGAATTTTTTGCCGTGCACTATAAGTGAAATAATGTTCTTGAAGTAACGCTTCCTTTAGAGCAAATGCCTCTTCCTTGAAAAGAATTACGCATGATTACATTCTGTCTTGCGTCTGATGCGTGAGTCTGACGGAGGATCCACTTAAAAAGTGTTCTCCGTATACTCTCGTTCCACGAACGTGATTGCATGATGTAGTGGTAAGACTCGGGAGCTACCTTAATTCTATTATGTCAAAGAATAATCTCTTTTTAAGATGTTATATACAACATTTTGTCTATTCAGTGCACTGCGGGAAAAAGCTTTCAGCGGTCAAGTACACACGTGACTTTTCCAGTGTTTTGTTGCTAAAGACGCACTAAAATCAGGCCGTATTGTTTTCCCCATTTATAAGGAAAGTATTGGAAAGATTGAATGATCTTTTTACGTATCATTTTAGCAAAACAAAAATGAAATTGCTTTGCCAACAGCCGATTCCTTTGTTTGCCTGATCGTTCCGATAAGCAAAAAGGACAATGTCGTTGTTGTACTATAAAGTATTGTACAGTCAAGTGGGTTCATGACATTGAACCTCGTTCTTCAACAGTTACCCTGCCGCGGTGGTCTAGTGGATAAGGTACTCGGCTGCTGAATCGCAGGTCGCGGGATCGAATCCCGACTGTGGCGGTTGCATTTTCGATGGAGACGAAAACACTGTAGGCCTGGTACTCAGATTTGGAAGCCCGTTGAAAACCCCAGGTGGTCGAAATTTGTGGAGCCCTTGACTACGGCATTTCTCATAATCATATGGTGGTTTTGGGACGTTACACATCACATATTTATCTATCTTCGTCAACAGTTGAAGATATTAAGGGTATTGCAAGAATGTGGACGCGTCATTCACGGCCGAGGTTTTAAGTATTTACGCATAAAAATTCAAGCATAACTTTAAAATAATCAAGTAAAATGATGTGAAGTTTAATGAAGTTTATTTGAGTGACATGGTTGTCATTGCAGCAGGCGGTGCCATAGTTTTAGAGAAACTGGCGGGGGGATTTCCGATGGGCACATGAATGGGCTAATTATTAAATTACAGTAAGAGTACGTACGTACGGACGAGCGCACGGACGGATTGATGAACGCTTCACCCCACTCATCATAATTCCTTGCGTGGATATGCTGTGATTTTTTTTTCAATAATTCTTGTCAAAATCAGTTCAAAAGCATTTTACAAACCTTATAGAGAAATGCTTCTGAGGTAATTTAGACAGCGGGGTTGATCTAAATTGAAGCAGTTCGCGATAGGACAAATGTTTTTCGCGAATGAGGGCATAAAGGCTGGCGTGAAAGTGCGAATATATATGTAGTCAAGAAGGTGCATTACCCTTTCATTAAATTTTCATCATGCATAGAAAAATTACTGTCGTGCATGGATATCTAACTGTTTATCTAAGCCTTCCTTTCCAGTTTTATACTCGGAGCGCAGCAAAGCATAGAGCTCACATAAAAAAAAGAAAAGAGTGATGAGAAGGGTGCACCGAAGAAATTGGCGCTGTCTGGTGCTCGCGATAGAACGAGAACTGTTCCACGGCTGTTGGTCATTATCGCTTTCGTTTCGGCATTTTGCCGCTCATTTGGTATGTGCATAATTCCGGCGCGATGTTTAGCACTGTTGGCTGGCGCTTAAGGCCGAGGCTCGCGCAAAGCTCGTGCTGGCCTTGATCCAACATTCATGCGCGAAAAACACTGATTGAATATTTCTTTCCCGCTTCCGTTTTTTTTTTAATGTTGCTCTGCATACATTTTTTTTTTTTGTAGGCCAGCGTTGTTTTCTCAAAAGTGTGAGCACGCGCGCTGCTGTAATGGGACTCAAATGACCATAGTGTTTTGCTTCAATTTAGCTGAATTCCCCTGAAGGGTCTTGGGAGGATATTTTTATTTACATGTGACCTAATATTTCCTTTTTATGTTCCTCGTAGCTCGGTCAAGATTTCTTTCTGTAGATCGACAAAGATATGGACCAGAATAAAATGATGACACTTGTGTTGTCTCCGACTACTCAAAAAACGTTAACGTGCTGTTACGACATCAATAAACGCGTAAACAGAAGCATGCGCAGTGTTTACGGTGATTTTATTCGCGAGTTAATAGGGAGAAAACAATAAAACTTTAGGAGTGCGTAGCCTGTATCGAAGAAATTAACCACAAAGAGAACCGAGTGCAAAAAAAATGTGCCCACGGGCATACAAGAAAGCGTGAGTTTGATTTTCGGAATTCTGTAAGCGGCAAGGAACACTGTAGCTGTTGAAAACATGTCACCCTGCTGTAATCTAGGTGAATCGTGTTGAAAAATCAAGTGATGTTCTAAATGCTCAAACTGTTTAGTCACGATCAGATGCGTGTTCCTTGGGTATCCGCAACTTTCAGCTACGGTGGCGCCGCTACACGGCAACCGGCGCAAGCTGCGATGCGGTGATGGAACAAAAACTTGCCTGGCGACAACGTTTGTTTGTTTGTTTGTTTGTTTGATTGATTGTTTGTTTGTTTGTTTATTTGTTTGTTTGCTTGTTTGTTTCCCTGGACAGATGGCTCATACCCACTCAGGGGGATTGGCCAAGAAAGCGTAGTGCAGTTTTTCTGTGGTCATTTTAACTATGTGTAATGAATTTGTATTATAATATGACTAATGTAAGGAAAACCACATAAAAAGAAAGTGAACGAGAAAAAAAAAAGAAAAGTCAGGTTGAGAAACTTTGAGATTTCAGGTGTTGTGATTACCACTCAGCTGCGTTTACTTCACTTTGCCGTTTAGAATTTTGGGGAGGGGGGAGTAATAAATAATAATTATTTGATTGAAGATCACAAAGGTATACGCTTGGTTTCCTGCATATAATCGCAAATGGCATTGAAAGCATCCCTGTGGCAATTTCCCAAAACCGAGGCAGCAAAGCTTAGTGCAGTTTTCGCCGTCAATCTAACGCCTAATTTCAGAAATGGAATAACTAGTAATCTTTTACGAAGTATAGCGTATTGGCGACAACACAAAAAAATAACAACGTACCAGCCGTGCTTCGTCGTCGTTGTGTCTCACAACTTCTTGCGCGGACGGGAACTTAAGTACTGCAGATCTGGTTGGTGCAAGCTTGGGGAACTTTTCAGCTTCAATGAATGACAAATAATACAAGAGCATGCCGCGTGTACAGCGGGCTGCAATGCTCAAACCACACCGTGAAAACCTTCATAAGCACGCTTGGTTTTCTTCTCGGCTGGTGACGTAAAAAGCAATGGCCTATGAAACTGCAAATCGTGAAACTTATCACATTGTGGTTCGCAGCGTGCACTAATTGAAGTCGGCTGACTTCTGGGATGCAACATAATTGTTTGGATTTTATTTACGAAAACCGCGATAGGATGAAACGCTCGTATAGTGAGGAGCCCTGGATTCATTTTGACCACTTGGGGTTACTTAAAGTGCTCTTAAATGTAAGCAGATGGCTATTCTTTTGCATTTGGCCCTGTGGAAATTCCATCACCGTGGCCAAAATTTGAGCCCGTGCCACCCAACTCAGCATTTTGCATGCTGTGCTACCATGGTGGTCCCGAGACAGAACAGACCAGTGCTTTTCTTTTTTTTTTCTTTGGTGTACGATTACACTCTGAAGAAATCGAGTATTTGGGGATGGTTTCTGCTACACAACAATATTCGTCATCCACTCCAAGTACTTTCCTCGCGTGATCACCAGGTTTCGGTAGTTCTTGGTCACGAGTGGCGCGCGCATTTTCAGTGTGACATAGCATTCCCAACGAGAAAGTGGCCAGCAGCGGGTTTTCAAGAAAGGAAACGCAAGCAAGTCATATGACGGTTATGGTTCTGTTGCAGCACTACTCCCCGAAGAATCCATTTTTTTTTCTGAGAGTGTACTCGGTGAATGCAACTACACTTTCGCGAGTTAAAAAACACTTGACAACAACTCGGCACAACTGATTCGTGCAAGCAGCAGCTGCCGCAGCCGTCAGTGGTCGAACGTAAGTCTGTCTTGGGCGCCCAAATTTTAGCAACCTGATTGAAGTTGTTATAGTCTTATGCCTACATTTACATACGCAAGCACTTTTCTCGACAACATCGATATGAAGAGCGTCGATGAAAGCATTGTAAGCCGGTTGGGCGTGATGGCCTGCAGTGTCGCATGTTTACCTGCTCCCCCCCGCCGCGGTGGCCTAGTGGCTAAGGTACTCGGCTGCTGACCCGCAGTTCGCAGGTTCGAATCCCGGCTGCGGCGGCTGCATTTCCGATGGAGGCGGAAATGTCGTAGGCCCGTGTGCTCAGATTTGGGTGCACGTTAAAGAACCCCAGGTGGTCGAAATTTCCGGAGCCCTCCACTATACGGCGTCTCTCATAATCATATGGTGGTTTTGGGACGTTGAACCCCACAAATCAATCAAATCAATCAATCGTTTACCTGCTCCCAAGCGTCCTGGTTGTCCGAATCGCTCGTAGCTTGTAAGCCGGCGCAGTTTTGAATAAGTGGCACACTGGAACACCAGTTTATTGAATAAGGAATGAAACTATTGCGGCCCATTTTTTTGTTCATTCTAGCGATAACGCTGGCATGCACGAAACTGGTAAATGCTCGGCATCTCGGTCTAAATGATCGGAGTGGTAAAGAGACAACCAGTATCACAAGCGCCTCTACGTCACCTGTTTCCCGTGCTGTTTCCCGAGTGTTGTGAATATAAGACCACGTGATCGCCGGTTCGAGCCAATGAAAAACACCTGTCAATTTTGACGCACGCTGGACGCCCGATCCGGCAACCCAGTACGACGGAACCGAACTGACTGCTGCGCCAGCGCGTCGGACGTGGCACCCAGCGCAAGATAGCACCACGCGTCTCACGCTTTAGGCACTCAAGCATGACCTGCTTCTTTCATTAGAATTTCAATGCCATGGGAAATTATTCTATCCGCAAGCGGTGGCAACTATGCAGTGACAACACCTGCGACCAAGGCAAGCATGCAGGTGATCACTGCAACGACAGCCAGTTTGATTTTTTCTTGGCACCCCCTATAGTTACTGGAATTTGTGAATATGTACACAGTGGCGCTGTCATATGGCCTAGCATTTCGAGAAACGCGTTATCCTCAACTAAATATGTACACCCAAGACCAAAACATCTTAACAACTGGCAGACAAATGTTTTTTTATTAGTGAATATTTCTTTCTATATATAGGTTGATGCTTGACGCATGATATATGACGTTAAATAAAATGGGAAGAATATTTCTACAAAATAACAAGAGTACAGTAGAGTCTAGCGTGTGCGAAAGAAAGAAAAAAAAAATAGAGTGAAGGGGGCAAATAAACGCTCGTTTGAATGACTACCCTGCAAAATATTGATTGTACACCTGTGCACTGTAAGAAGCGCTAACACGGAAAGCCCTCGGGAAATTTACTTTATCATTTTTGTGGTTACGTCACACGTCTACCCCTTTCTATTCTCCAGTCTTGCTTAAAAAGTCAATACTTTGACAACATCTGCAACATGTTCGCTTAGAATTAGTCTTGAATCGCCGTTTGACTATTCATGCGCTGAATACATGCGCCATTCGGGTCTCTCCTAAGGGCTTCCTGGAAAATTAACCAAAAACATTCGGTGCCATATCGGCAAAACGCAAGGCTCATTTTCTCAGGGAACTTTGGAACAAGGTGCTCAATGACTTCTCTTCTGTTATTTAAAAACCTGAAAAGAATCGCTCGTTCATTCTGCCGCTGCTTTTATTTGATGACTAAGCAGCGCAGAGTATCTGACTTGCCCCGGACGAATGATTCGTGCAAGAACAGTCAATTGTATATAGCAATATACTTAAAAAAATCTCTAGAAAAAACCAAAAGTAAGAAAAATTGCATTAGGAGCTTTTCAGTTCGAATTGCTGCTTTCTTCGATTTCGGATAGCATCAAACGCACGGTGATGAGTGCAACACCTTTTCTTTCTTTTTTTTTTCTTTGAAGTTTACAATGAAAATGACGATAAGGGGGACGATAGTAGGGTAAAAGGGTACAGGGCTAAGGGACCAAAGGTCTAACACTCGTTGTTGCCCAGTCTCGGCATCATGAGCGTTGGACCTTTTTCCCTAACTTTGAGTACTTCGCCAGAGTAGAAAGTAGGAACGATAACGCATGTCGAACGGTCCGCCTTCTCCAACCGCCACCCCGCTTTCTTTTTTCTTTCATAAAAAAGAAATGCCAACACGAACGCCACAGACAAACAAAATAACAGAGAGAAGGTATTAATAGGAAAAAAATATGAGCGACCCAAAAGCGTCCCAGTCGTCGACAGCGACGACGAAGCACATGCTCCGCCCATTTCCGGTTTTCAGGGCGCGGTCCAATCGGGGCTTGCGCTACGGGCGCCGGAAATCACCAATGGTGACGTCGTAACGTAGCGTCGAAGGCGGCGCCAGCCGCTCGACGCGTATGGCTCCCTGCAGCGCCGCGCCGCTCTTCTTTCTATACCCTTCCCCATATACTCTACCTCCTCCTCTTCCACACCCAACTTCATCTTTCTTTTTGATTCCCACCACCATATCATTTTTTTCCTTCTACTTTTGTTCTTTTCGCCTTTCATTCTCTTCTAGCCTCCCTTTGCTATATAACGTTGTGTTTCTCATCGCACCCGCGTTATGGGCTCGTCCGGTTCTCTTTCTCTCTTCATTTTGGTCGTTTTGATCGGCGTCTTTGTCGTTCTTTCTCTGAGCGAGACAGTCTTCTTTATCTTTCTTTCTTTTTCGTTGGCTCCAGTCTCATCGGCACCGCACCGTTGTTTGCTTCTTCAACGACCCTTCTTTTTCTCAGCCTTCCCTGCTAGTTTATTTTCCCGCGTTTTTTTTTCTTTCTTTTCCTTGCTCGCTCTGTTTTTTTCTCGGCGCTGTTCGCTTCTGCCGCTATCGCGGCATCGCGATCCTTGGCCGATCGCTCGAATGATGGATTGTCTTGGCTTTGTCCCAACCGTGGAATATTGAATCAGCTTTTCTTTATTTCTCGCACATTTGCTTCCTCTATTCCTGGAGCCCTTCGTTAGTTCGTCTTAGCTGCACTCGTCTAGCACCGAAAAAAACTTTTTTCGTAAGATATGGTGTATCTCCACTCTCGTGTCTGTCTTTTTTTTTATAATTTTCTTCAACCACGCGCGAACTTTATCGTGGAGTTCGTTGCGCTTCGCGCGTCTTTGTCGACTTTGCTGGTGAGTGAAGCCCAAGCAGATGTGTTCTTTGCCGCTTCCACACTGCGACTCAACCAATTTTAAATTGTGAAAAGTAAACCGTATACACTGGCGCATTGCATCCGGTACGACAGATGCGACAATGGAGCTGAGTTAAGTTTTCGTTCGCTTTAACCGGGCTTTAAGGGGACACCGAACAGAGTTCATATCAGGAAGCACTTTCGAAGCATTAAAAACTTCAGCGCCGTACTGTTGGTCTTTTGCAGTTTCTATGAGAAGTGTGCAGCCCATATACACCATACTTATTATTTCCTTCCATGTCTTATTGCTGTTATGAGAGTAGCTATAGACCCAAGAAGTATCGCGACTTGATATTTTCACGTTAAGAACGCAGCACAACAACGACTACGATGACGACATCAAGGATAACGACAGCAACGAGGTTTTAGGTTGCGAATCTCCATTAAGTCGAGGCTTGTCCGTTGGCGGCGTTGGCGCGGTCCGTATAGCCGTGATGACGATGTCTCTGACGACGGTGGCGATCAGGGACAACGGCTGGCTTGCGCAGTATATGACGTCTCGATATGCTCTATGATGCATCTCGTACGACTAGAAACAACCAAGAAACTACCAGAGGAACGAGCGCAGACGTCGTCTTTGCCGACTTCAGGATAGATTCGATATCACAAAACAGTAATAACGAAAGCAAAACGAAATTCACAACTCAACACGAGGTGCCATTTATGACCAATAAAGCTTGTGTATAACTGCACATCGCGTTGTCACTCACATGTGAGAGTGGTCAATGTCATGGGTTACTTGCGGTAACTTTCTCACTGCTTCACCCACTCATTGAATTCACTTCGTGAATGTGCCGTGTTTTTTTTTTATTGCGATAGCAATTATATGGACACGCTCGGCTGGATTTCGCCGCCGGCGTCGCCGACACTTACCGTATATGTGTACGTATCCATATATATGTATTCATATATATGTGCATATATATCCATATATAAGTACGTATCCATATATATGAAAACGTCAGAAAGAAAATTAATTCAGAGAAAGATTTCGGACCTCCGAATTGTGAGTGCGAGGCGTTAGCCACTGAGCCACGAAGGAGCACCACCATATACGTTAAAACGACAAGCTATTTATACCTACCACTTCCCGCTGGAGATTCGAATCTCGTGGGGGAACTATCGTGTTTTCAGCATTACCTGCTACATGGCGCAATGAGCGCACGTCGCAACATCGTCACAACGCGGTGGCGCGCGCTCTCATCTCTCACGCGTAGTGTGCCCACGGAGGGGGGGGGGAGGGTGGACGCCCACGTGTGCACGTGCTTATGTCGCGATAAGCAAGCGCACGCCTTGGCTGGCCTTGGGCTTTCACCGGAACGATTGTATCGTAGTTACCGGGCGCACAAAGGTCACTGCAATCGTTTCAGTCGCCGCTTGCGAAAAGGGTGCGTTTTCCTACAGAGCGAAGTAACAACTGATACGCCTATTCGAGTCCATCTGTACCTGTGAGTACGTTTCGTGCATCCTTCATGTGTGAGGAACGCGGGGCACGTTTCGATCTGCTTGTCATTATGCGCGTGACCGTCCAGTTTGTTGCTATTGCGTTCATTGCTTCGCCTTTGCGGCAAAGCTGTGACTTTTATTTAATATATAACAAAAAGAAAAAGCTTCGAGCACGGTTGAGCTTCACCTTGAAGAGTAGCACGGGATAATGTAATCGCGTCTCGTGCGCATTGCTTTTAACCATGCCATAAGAAAACGAACATCCATACACGTCACATTGGCCCTCTAGAAATATATCGTATAGGAATGTATACTGGATGTATGCATGTACAAGTACACTACGCCACAGTTCTTCCTTTCGCTAATTGGTAAAATGTTCGACATTTTTCCGTAAGATGTCACTTGCCCTCGCGCACCTGCATGCTTTGTAATGGCTGGCACACGTCGTGGTTTCACTTGTTTTGACGCTGAGTGGGATTCTAGAATTCTGCCACGCAAAATCTCATGCGTTGACGAGTCTAGCTTCACTACATGACATTCATGTATTGTTTTTTTTTGTTTTTTTTTGCTGATGCGTAGGTGGGGATCTCTAACTCACCGTACATATTTTTTGAATTTGTTCAATAAATCAATAATTAATTTATTCAAAAGTGTTTATTCAAGCAATGATGTCGCTCCGTAGTAGAACACCTCCTTACCATGCGGTCGGCCTGAGTGCGATTCTCACTTCGAACTGAAAATTTTTACTGTCTATTTTATTCGCACCTTTCTCGATTTTCCGGCCTCGAGAAAGCTGACGATTTTTCGCTCTTAATCAACAAAGCCGATGCCTGAATTACCACGAAACTATGGTGGTAATATTGTGAGTACAGTTTGTATCCATGCGCATACTAGGGCGCAGCAACCACTCGCAATTACACTTCGCTGACCCGGCATGGCTGTCCAGTGGCCAAAGCACTCGGCTGCTGACCCGCAGGTCACGGAATTGGACCCCGACCACTGCAGCGGCCGAATTTTCGACGGATACTAAAATGCTTGAGGCCCGTGTGCTTAGATTGGGCGTTCGTTAAAGAACCCCAGGTGGTCGCGATTTCCGGAGCCCTACCACTACGGCATCTCTCATAATCATACGGCAGTTTTGGGACGTTAAAACCAGACAATTATTATTAACTGTTTCTCGCTGAATGTTGTCTTTGTTAATTTCCACTCCTCTCACAGTAGTTTGCTTGGTAATTTATACGTGTTACGAAATTACCTTAACTACCATAATTAAGTTCATCTCAAGTGCGTTTTTTTTTTCAAATGTATGTGATCTTAAGATGACAGCTTTTCATATCTAACTTGAAAGGAAACTTCAAAACTGGCTCTTACTATTTCCAAGTCGACTTCATACAGTATACCGATGTATGAGCAAAAACAAAAATGTAAAAAAAGTGTGAGCTCTGTAAGTATAACGACGTCAATCACACTTGGGGATCTTCCCATAGTTTAAACAATCTCGTTTACAGTCACAATCAAGGGTAACAAAATCTGTCACCGAATCCGGACAGGAAGAACTTCACGCACAGAGTTTCTCGGCATACTTAATTGTCAACACAATCGAAGTGCGCGGGTGTGTTAAACTAGCACAGATACGTACCCCCTCCCATCCCGTTTCCCTTTGCCAACAGGCGACTGTAGCGCATTGCAATGTATCCAGCCAAACCAAAACACAGCCAAGTCAAAACAAGCGGCTACACTGTCTCACCGCGTCCCTCATGCATGCGGTTTCCAGAGCGCTTTCAACGTAGCCGAAACATCAGCTGTGCTACTGGTATTGTGAGAGTGGTGCATGTACATCGTTTCCTTATTATAGCCCAGCGAAATGGGACAATAGTAAAACAGTGTTTTCCCAGTACAATCGGACCGCCGCTTGCGAACGTACGGGCACAGATCGCACGTCGCCGCGCCGAACATCCCGTGCCCGGCCGTAAATGCGTACAGGCACCAACGTCTGCGAAGTAGTCCTGGTGCAGTGCACCACCATACGACGCGGAGTGGGCGGGGCCCCACCCCCGCTGGCAGAACAGGTAAAGGTGGGTAACGGAGGAGAGAAAGTGGTGTGCGTTCGGTACGAGGCCATAAGCGATATTGCCCGGCGCATTACTTATTCCAATCACCGTTTAGTCCGAACACCCGTTACTACCTGCACCCCCCTCTCTCACTCGGCCGACTCTACTGCCCGCCTACCTGTACAGGCTGTAGCCAGCGTGGCCTGATCGCCATTCGCTAAGCGTGGGGCCCACAACTGTGACGATCAGGACGACGGTAGCAGCGGCAGGCCAGCGTCAACGACGTCTAGAAAACCGCGTGGCAGCAGCACGTACGCTTTGCCGCTATGCACACTGTGCCCCACACCACCTGTCCCTCAACTGGAGGACCGGCTTCGCGTTATTACACGGTGCGCGTAAAGTGGGAGAAGGCCCCGTGGCCGCGAAAGTTGAATGGCCGCCACTGCAGTGAGGCGCTCCGCTGGACATCGAGGAAACGCTATTGTATTCTTCCCCCCCCCCCCTCATTTTGTTCTTTTACCCTTTTTTTTGCTGTACAACCAATCACTTCTACGCGTTAGTGCCGTGTGTGCGCGCATCTCGTTTGCATGCAGGACGGGACGGCTGAGCGGGCGGTCCTTTTCGTCAACAACCATTCGAGGTGCCGGGCTTCGCGCATTCACTCTGCAAGGGTGTTCTCAACTTTCATTTAATTTCTTATTCGGATATTTTCTGTGTCCATGGTTGAGCTGTGCTCGTGCTCACGTGTGCACTTCAATCTGCTGATAGATAGATAGATAGATAGATAGATAGATAGATAGATAGATAGATAGATAGATAGATAGATAGATAGATAGATAGACAGACAGACAGACAGACAGACAGACAGACAGACAGACAGACAGACAGACAGACAGACAGACAGACAGACAGACAGGACAGACAGACAGACAGGATAGATAGATAGATAGACAGACAGACAGACAGACAGACAGACAGACAGA
Source organism: Rhipicephalus annulatus (assembly GCA_013436015.1). NCBI lineage: Eukaryota > Metazoa > Arthropoda > Arachnida > Ixodida > Ixodidae > Rhipicephalus > Rhipicephalus annulatus. Next base: position 135,162 of record WOVY01004370.1, read on the forward strand.
CAGACAGACAGACAGACAGACAGACAGACAGACAGACAGACAGATAGATAGATAGATAGATAGATAGATAGATAGATAGATTAGATAGATAGATAGATAGATAGATAGATAGATAGATAGATAGATAGACAGACAGACAGACAGACAGACAGACAGACAGACAGACAGACAGACAGACAGACAGACAGACAGACAGACAGACAGATAGATAGATAGATAGATAGATAGAAGATAGATAGATAGATAGATAGATAGATAGATAGATAGATAGATAGATAGATAGATAGATAGATAGATAGATAGATAGATAGACAGACAGACAGACAGACAGACAGACAGACAGACAGACAGACAGACAGACAGACAGACAGACAGACAGACAGACAGACAGACAGACAGACAGACAGACAGACAGACAGACAGACAGACAGACAGACAGACAGACAGACAGACAGACAGACAGATAGATAGATAGATAGATAGATAGATAGATAGATAGATAGATAGATAGATAGATAGATAGATAGATAGACAGACAGACAGACAGACAGACAGACAGCAGCAGACAGACAGACAGACAGACAGACAGACAGAAGACAGACAGACAGACAGACGACAGACAGATAGTAGATAGATGACAGACAGACAGACGACAGACAGACAGACAGACAGACAGACAGACAGACGACAGACAGACGACAGACAGACAGCAGACAGACAGCAGACGACAGACAGACAGACAGACAGACATACAGCAGATAGATAGATAGATAGAATAGATAGATAGATAGATAGATAGATAGATAGATAGATAGATAGATAGATAGATAGATAGATAGATAGATAGATAGATAGATAGATCCCTGCTCCTCTATCTTTCAAAAATGATCTCGAGAACACTTTCTCACATTCAGTCTTTCCAATCTCACAAGCTCATTGCACAACTGGGTCTACCATAGCCGAGTTACTGGGTCTACCAAGCCCGGGCCTCGAACGAATGATTGCTTATATGATCCTGAGAGACTGTCAAGGAACGCATCCCAAAGTTGTCTAGACACCCTCCACCACGGCCAGATAGACAACCCAAAGTGGCCATCAAGGGTGCCATAAACAGCGACCACGGGACATGATGTGGCCGGGGCTGGGAATACGGTGCGCGCCTTTGTGTATGGGTACGTGCTTGGTAGATGTACGTAAGCACGTCAAAAACATTGCGTTTTAGAGACTGAATTTCATCCGAGTATTTGCCACCAAGTAAAAAAAATAACAGATAAAAAGCAAGGGATGAGCAAGGTTGAGGCGAATGACAAAAGAGCACTCAAGAATTGATGTTGTTTTCTTTTAAAAGCAAGATCATGTTCGCGTTTGAAGCGGGGGGCGAGGTTGCAGCAACGCTTACCTCGGGAAGCTCTAAGGGCACCGCCTTAATAAAGACAAACTGGCGAGTACACCGCCGCAGAACACAAGGCGGGGCAATCAAAAGTGGAGAGAAAAAAACGAACATAAATGCATTACCGAAAGCAGGATAATAAAGTGGCGACAGATAACGCGACGAGAACGCGGGGCGGGAAAGATACAAGCGCCTCAGAGTTTTCGTGGCGCAATAACTTTTTGCTCCCGCCCTTAAACCATCGCTTCTCTCTTTTCGCCTTTCTCGGTTTCTTTATTCTCATCTCTCCTCAAACCTGCAAAAAGCCACCTTCCGTTGTCTATTTTTTCTTTTCGTTATTGTTCACGACTTTATAACAGTCCTTCCAACAACCGGCACGCAAGCCGTGACATCTAGGAAATCACTATTTTTTTGTTGTTGTTTTTCTGCAGCATTGCCGTTTTTTTTTTTTTTTGATGGACCGCTTTCCGAAGGGATCTCTCAGCTTCTGTAGCTGCAGCTGTGTCTGTCTGTAAGCCCTTTTCATAAAGTCGGCGACGCTACGCTTCTTCACCCCGATTCTGCAGATAGAGCTGTTTAAAAGAAATGAGAAGACGACGACGACGATGAAGAGGCGATGCGAAGTGAAGGAAAAGATGTTTAAAGCTTTAAAAGCCGCACCCACCCCACCTCTTCCAAAAAAGAATATAAAGTGGGTGGTTTGGTCGCTGGCAAAGCCTGCAAACTGAGAAGAGAGGTGTTAAGGAAGAAGCCCCATTGAGATATGCAAGATATAGCATCTTGCAACACACAAGCACTTCTGCTTCTGCACGATATATATATATATATATATATATATATATATATATATATATATATATATATATATATATATATATATATATATATATATATATATATATATATATGCGATTGCACCAATTGTGGTGAACGTGGAGGGGGCTATACCCCGCGACAACTTTCTGTGGCAGCACAGCCAAGGCTACGGAGCCGAAGCACGCTTGTCTTACTGCGCCACAGCATGTAGTCCCTCAACGAAAACGTTTGTATACTGTTCTGGGTAACTAAGATTTTACCATTCGTCACTTACATTTTTCGCGGATTTATTTTTTAATTAGTGAATAAAAACGTTGCGCAGTAGAAAAAATTTCGTTTCACGCTCTCTCAGGTTTTTTTTGGGGTTTTTTTGGCTTCCGTCGACTCGCGTTTCCTGCGACTCGCGTTTCCTGCAGCGAAACGCGAGCAAATGCGAGCCGAAACGCGAGCAAACGCGAGAAATCGAAACCGAAACACCCGTCGAAGCGGTCGGACTACTTGGCGCAGTAGCACTTGTGCATAGGCTCCGCCCACGTAGCCTTGGCCGTGCTGCCACAGAAAGTTGTCGCCGGGTATAGGGGCTTTTAAGCCATGTCGAGAGTGGGATTCAGTTAAGCCCCAACCGCACGTAAGCGTTGCGTGTAGGTTCAGTGCCATGCCCTTTCCCTACGTAAGAACGCGAGACGTGCTGAGGCGTTGTAAAGCATATACTTGTGGTAACACGCGTACCCGTAGGACCTGACTGCTTGCAATTTCTTGTCTTCCGCATTTCCCTGGCTGAAAGAAGCAGAGCGAGAGGGAGAGAGGGTGGAAGGGGAGGATGGGGTGAGAGTTTTCTCGCTTGTTGCCTACCTGCTGACTCTGTAACAACAGCACAGTGATTAAGGCTTAAGCAATAACCATGGCGCGCATGTGCCATCTTCAGAGCAACTGTCTCGGAGAAAGAAAAAGTATTTGTCGCATTGCCTTCGTATCTGGGAGATAATCTCAACTGCCTCTTTTCGGTCTTTTGTATAAGATTCGAGTATTAGCAAAGAACGTCAAGCGTCGTATATATAAGGCATTCTGGCGCTGTCTGCGGCTGTTAAAACTTGGTCTGTCGACTCGTGAGCGGTTGTGGAATTGGCAGGGCTTCCGACGACGTGAAGTAGAGCGAGCTTGAGTGCGGCTTGGTTCAACACTCGCAGTGTGGCTGCATAAGCCGCCATTATTGCTTCCCTGGTCTTTTTTTTACTTATTGTTTAACAACTTTCAGCGTTTTTAGGCACCTGTGAATGCACGCACACATGCGGCGTAGCTTGTTGGCTGTCTATCAAGTGCGACTTCAGGCTTCCATGCACGACGATGTCCATATACGCACACGTATACATGGGCGACTATGATGAGCACGTTTCACTGACTCGTCGCACGTCATGCATAAGAGAATATAAGGAAAAGACTTCAGTTATCCTTGCAATATTTGTTACTTTATAACTTGGCATTCTCGCGAAATGACATTCTCGTCTCATCAATGCCGCGCTTTACTAATACTGTTCCGATAGGTGTGGTTTCTGACAGACTTCACTTTGGGACTTCCCCTTGTCATTTTTATAGTAAACATTTGTGCATGTCCACTTTGTCGTACTTATCTTTTTTTTAAGCTATATCAGTGCCAGGCGGAAGTTCATTATTAATACGCAGTAGAATTCAGGAACTCTACGACAGATCATGTTGTCTGTTGCGCGAGCATTCCCTCGAAGCACTGGCCAGAATTTTTGTTCCCGTAACGAATGATATTTTTTTCCAGCACTGTGTTTTTCCGGTCAAAGTGGTTAATCGAGGGAACTACTTCAGATCCAGACAGATGCCGATTTTCAAATGTATGCGCCCTCAAACGATATAAACACGACCGTATAGTCTGTCGTCCAATGAGTACTTTTCGCACGCATGCAATTGAACTTATAGTACATACGAGTGGGGTGCGAACTAAGCTGGTTGCTGAACATTCGTAGCCTCACAGATCTTTTATGGACCTCCCACAGCCAATGAGGTACACCTTGAGTGCACATTTAGTGCACACTAAAGTGTTAGCGCTTCCTAGAGATGGAAGTCGACCGTCTATATTCGGTTGTCATTGCTTCCGTCTCTTTTAGCGCCTCCTAAAGGTGGAAGCCAACCGCTTTAGGAGGTATATTGCAGGCAAATCGAGTTGACTGAAAAATATATTAGTTCTGTCCGACAGTAGCACTACAATGATGTAAAAAAGCTTTTATTAATAATAATAATCGTGAATAAAACACGTTTTACTACGAACTGAAAGGCATCTGGAAATTTCCGGCATGATCTTTGTTCAACAGACGTGGAGCTAGAATTCAAACCCTCTCTAAGGAAGCTTGAGATGATTGGGAATAAGGCAAGGTTTCCGGGGTCTGCCTCGATAGTGTACCGGTTACGGGGTACGGCTACTGAATCACAGGTCACGAATTTCATCCGGGACGTGGTGGTCGAATTTCGATGAAAGCGATGTGCTAGAGCCTTGTATACCCTGGGATGTCAGGGCACGTCAAAGAACATCAGAGGGTCTAAAGTTTAAGACCTCTCTACTACGGCGTCCCTCTTAGTGATATCATGGTTTGAAATCCCAGGTGTTATTACTATATTGATAAGGCTCCCATGGTCACTATATGATAAGGCTCCCGCACACACACACACACACACACACACACACACACACACACACACACACACACACACACACACACACGCACGCACGCACACGCAAACGCACTCGTACAAAAACATTGAAAGGCAGAAGTTGGCTTTTCCTCGCGAACACCTTAATTGTGGAGAAGCGTGCTTTGACGATTGCATCGAACGAGTCTCGTCCCGTACGTCGTGGGCTCGTACTGTATCACAAGCGTTGCGGATGTTTGCACTTGAAGAAGCGTCAACGCGAGTCGTAAACAGTTACAACTTCTGAATCTAACGCGTGGTGCTCAAAGGCATTGTGCCCCTCCAGGTGGCAGTTGCCAGCTTGCTTTCTCTCTCTTTCCTCTGTGTCTTTGTGTATCCGTGTATGCAAATACTACTGCAGCTACTACTACTACTACTACTACTACCACTACTACTACTACTACTAATAATAATAATAATAATAATAATAATAATAATAATAATAATAATAATAATAATAATAATAATAATAATAAACGAACTCTTTTTGTAACTTATTCTTCGTGGGTACTTCATCTCGGGTTGTTTTCACAGGTGACATTCACGCACCGCTAAAACTAAAAATTGTGCGGCATATGCCAGCGTTAAAGCTAATGAAATTGTCGAACGTTGCTACTACGTACGCGTGCTGTATTCGCGTAAATATACGGACAATGTCTGGCACCTACGTCAAGAAGCCGCAAGCTTCTGTGACACGCGTGATTCACGGTCCTAATTGATGGAAGACGTCCGACACCACAAAACAAGGCAAAAGGGAGAAAAAAAACAGTTTACGGACAGTAATACCTGGCTGTATAGGATATTAGGCCATGCACGGCATCTGAAAGTTGATGGTTGATGTTTTTGATACGCGAAGCGCGCTCTACTCACGCTATACAGTTACGCTCCTTTGGAAAGCCCCCCCCTCCCTCCCCTCCCCTCCTATCTTGCCGCAGTTGCAGTACAAGGACACGCTTGGTTTGGTGCGCCACATGGCAACAGTGTACAGTAGGGTGAATCGAGGGAGAGAGAGAGAGAGCACCGGCCGCTTGCGGCCTAGAAGTAAAAGCCGCTATTGGGAACGTGTCACGCAGTTTCACGTCACAATGATGGATTGCGCTTTGATGGCGGGACACAAAATTTCCCGGTGGTGCCGGCCGAGTGCTCCTCCATCTCGATCCTGTTGCGCTGGCCGTCCACGGTGGCGCACGCAGCCATTTCTTTTTCCTCTTGTGTGTCCCCTCCTAGAACACCACGTTAATTTTTCTTTTCTTTCAGCGAACGTCATGGCGTGCCAGCCGTACTCTCCCATCCACCTCCCCAACACTCTCTCACTTTAGCGTTTTTACACCCAGAAATGCGCGTATACAAAACGCTCAAGTACAGCACTGCAAAATGTCACTAAGTTACACCTATGAAGACAGGGAGAGGTGGAAGAGGAGGGCAGAGCAGGCGTGGCTCGCCTGCTCGTTGTGGTGATGGTCTGGAGATTGAGGCTTGCAAGTGGGTTGTATCGACGCGCGTACAACTTTTTGCCGAGCGACGCGTCAAAAGTGTTCGTGGTGTAGCCAGCTAATCCCTCTTACTTATTTTCCGATTGTTCATCAGCGCTCTTGCGGTGTTTCGTCTCCTCACACTCCTTATCTGGAAGTGTGGCGTATAGGGCTAGTGGAGACGCAGTACCTAGCGAGCTTCGCTTGCAGACTTGCCGTGTGCTCACGTTCTCTAACGCTCTCACAAACCGATGTGGGCACTAAGCGATGCGGAAGGTGCGCGCGGATACAGTGTGGTGTTATGGGTGAGCCCCCTCTGCCAAGAGAGAGACAAGAAAGAACATAATAAAATAATGAAACGTGTGTCATAGGAATCTGTTTCACGTTTTTTTTTTCCTCTTCATTCTTAATTACCCCACCCAGGTTGGCCGCGTTGAACGGTTGCTTCAAGATGGCGAGACGTCAAAAAGTTGTCACTCCCATTCCTTCTGTTTCCCTTTGTTAATGTATTCCACTTAGACGTCCACCGATACGCCAAGACTGGTCCTTTTTTTTTGCTCACTTTGCTTTTGTACTTGTTTTCTTCCCACCCCCTTTCTATACTCGCTGTCAGGCACCGACGGACCGGCCTTACTGTGTCCCCTCGTTTCCTCTTATTCGTGGATTCTCGGCGAGCCTTGCCTCGGTTCGTCTGATCCCGACGCGATACTCGGTGGGTAGCGACTTTGAACCCGTCGCATAAACGAAGGCGACGCAGGGCGAAACAGGATAGAAAACGAGGGACAAAACTTTGCTCAACTGACTTGGGAAAGCTTGGGACAAAACGCCCGTGGGCCCAGAACACACGCACACATAGAGGCGCCTCGGTGAGCTTTACATACACGCCTGTATTGCAAACGCACGCACGCACACATATCCGTCGGTGGTCGCGCCGTGGGTGAGCCGCTTTGCCTGTGTGTATATACGCGGCTCAACAGTCAGCGGTGATGGATGACGTCTGGAAAATCTTTCGCAGTTCTCGCCTGGCTCCCCCCATCCGCTTTGCCACACTTCCATATTGCTGCACCAGCCTTTCACTTCTTTCGCTGCTCAGCGTAGGATATGTGGACACGTTGCTATTTATTTTTTTTCGTTGTCGGAGAGTTTCGTTTGCCCTTCTTGTGTTGTACTCCTAATAACTTGCTAGTCCTGAATTCTGCCATGGAATGTAATTAGGAAATAGCAAAACAGCGCAACGCGCACATGAATGTGCACCCGTGAAAGCGCGCACACACATACACACACACACACACACACAACACACACATACATACATACATACATACATACATACATACATACATACATACATACATACATACATACCAGACAGACAGACAGACATACATACATACATACATACATACAGACATACACCACACCATACACACCACACCACACACAACAAGCACAACACACAATCAAACAGTCACACACCACACAAACAGGACACACGCGCACACCCGCACACACCACGCACACCACACACACACACACAGACGCGCGCACACACACGCACACACCCACAAACAGACGCGCGCACACACACGCACACGCACACACAAACAGACACACGCACCACACACACACAACAGACACACGCGTACACACACACACGCGCACACACACACACACAAAGACCAACGCACGCGCACACACACACGCAACACAGACCACAACACACACACACAGTCACGCACACACACACGCCACAACACACACACACGCACACACACACTCAAACAGAAGCGCACGCGACTTACGCATCGTCGTAACAAGAACAGAGAAAGGCAGAAGTTGGCTTTTTCTTATGGAATATTGAAATTGGGGAGAAGCGTGCTTTGACGACTGCATCGAGCGAGTCTCGTCCCGTACGTCATGGGCTCGTATTGTATCACATGCGTAGCGGATTTTTGAACTTGACGAAGCGTCAACGAGAATCATAAACAGTTACAACTTCTGAAACCGATGCGTGGTGCTCGAACGAACGCAAGTTTCAATCGTAGCTTCGAGTGATGATCAACGAGATATGGAAATCGACTGATTGCAGTGGTAATTGGTAAGGGCACTCTGCTGCCGATCACAAGGTCACGCGTTCGACTTAATGTCGGTTTGCCAGAAAGGGAACAGCAAAAGCCCTGACGAACTTATAAACTGCTTCATAAATCAACTTCAGCGCATGGCAACTAACCACAATCGACGTTGAACCCGACGTTGATTGATTTGATTGATATGTGGGGTTTAACGTCCCAAAACCACCATATGATTCTGAGAGACGCTGTAGTGGAGGGCTCCGGAAATTTCGACCACCTGGAGTTCTTTGACGTGCACCCAAATCTGAGCACACGGGCCTACACTTTGCCGCCTCCATCGAAAATACAGCCGCCGCAGCCGGGATTTGATCCCGCGACCTGCGGGTCAGCAGCCGAGTACCTTAGCCACTAGACCACCACGGCGGTCTAGAACCCGATGTGACGGCTGTATGAAAGTAGTACATATGTAATCTTTATAAAAATGGATAGGCAGCACTACAACCACGATTGACGTTTCACGAATATTAGCGTCCGTTTGAAAAGTAGTTCTGAGATCTGGTGTTGCTCTGTGGTAAAATGCTGGATTGCCCCGCATCGGGTTCGATTCCAGCTGGGACCGTGACATTTTTTCTTTGCCTTCGTCGAGTCGGCGGTACCGCTGTCGGGTATTTCCTAATGCTCGCGCGTTAAAATTGCCCATGTGTGTTCTGGTCATTCCTGGGTAGATACTAAGTGTCAATCACATGTGGCACATACCCGCACACTAGTGGCACATACCCGCCCGTGGGTATGTGCCACTGTCTGACGGGAAGTGTTTGACGACGTACGCGACGGGATTGTGACTTCATTCTTGTCTTAACCAGCGCATCATATTCGTCAAATCATCTTACCCTCACGTTATAATTTTAGTTCACGCCAAGTTAAGGGCGTGACCACGAGAGTGCCCAAACGTGATCGGCTAGATAGATAGAGAGATAGATAGATGAATAGATACGCTCAAAGTCGCCGAAGTTCGCTAAGAAATGGTTCACATTTATTCATTCTCCCTCTCTCTTTTTTGACAGGTTTTTGCTGCTTTGAGACAATAAAACAGTGAGCGCCACACTGACTACAATAGATCTCCGATTGTTTGTTTCCTTGCACAATAAAGTTTCATCGTCTAAAGCAGCTTCGAGCACCGTGGTCGATGTGCTTCAGTTTAAATTTATCTACAATTAAAATCAAACATGCAACCTTATGAACAAGCTATTTTTTGGCCTTCCTTTTCTCAATATTCGCTTAACTTTTATTAAATTAGACTAGACCACAAGTTTTGGTAGACTACACCACACGTATGTCATTAAGCGATCAAATCTATTCCTCGGACAAGAAAGATTCCGCTATGGTTTTAAGAAGTCAATAGAACAAGGCCAAAAATTGAGTCACAAAACCGCGTCTTGTTCGCCAATACGGCTCCAGTCACACACGCACCCTCACACTTCAAAGCCACGCGCGTCATCCATAAGACACGGTGAGACAGAGGGTGCGCACCCCAAAAAATAACGCCGCACGTAACACACGGTGGCGCGGTCGGCTTCAGTTTAATCCCATTTCGGGATTTGACAGTCTGCGAGCGTGGTCTGTTCTTTTCGAAGCGTGCTGCCTTCTCACTCGAAAAGCGCCCGGTCCTCGTAAAACTCTCTGCGAGCGAGTCGCCCGCTCCAAAGACCTCCCTCACCTTTTTTTTTCACCATCTCGAATGCGGAGTTATATCTGCTTCCTTTCTTTCGATTACATACCTCTACACGTTTCGAAAAAGTTTCTATACTTTCGTTTTACCTCTAACAACGCACCCCCCCCTCTCCTCACCATCCCTCCACCCGAAAACTTTTTCGTCTTCGCATCGCACTGTAGACGCTGGTCTCGCTCGCCAACCACTGAAAACTTCGGCTTCCGTGAACCAAAGCCAGCCTCGCTGTGGGCAACTTCACCTCCTTCTTTTCCTCTTGGCGCGTTGGCGTCAATAGAGCGCTTTGAAGCCATGCCGTAGCTGCTACGCAGCCTGGAGCGGCGCTTCCACTGCGGTGCACAGCATTCGGAATGCTGTTCGCGCGCTGCCGTGTCGACATGTAGTATAAGGCGGCCGGGATCTCTCGTCTCAACGTGTGCGTCGATCATGCTCAACCTCGCCTGAGAATTGTGCACCGCACCATTTCATATTTTTCCTCTCCCTCTCTTTCTCTCACTTCTCAAATTCTCTGTCCTTGCAACGCCGCGTCCGTTTTCTTGCTCTGCAAGTTTGTATATGTTTCTCATTTTGTGTGTCTTTAAAAGAAAAGGAGAGCGTTCTTTTACTTAGCTCTACGTTTAGGACCTGGAAGACATTCCTCGGGAGACCCTGATCGACCAGAGTCATACGCTTTTCATCCAGCCGCCACCACTCTGTACAGCAGCGCCACCTACGTGGTCGAGGAAGACAGATTGGTCACCAAAGTGGGGACGCAATTGGGGGGGGACCGTCTGCTGGCTGGCCTGCTTTTTCTTTCGACAGCATCACGTCCTGAAAGACGCACACTACTGGCTCAACTTTTGTTTTGTGCGTTTCATTCATTTTTCTCGCTGGGCCTTCTTTTTTTTATTCATTTCATTTTTCAGCATTCTCAGCTTGGCGTCTGCACTCCCCAACAAAATTTGTTCCCTTTCATTCGTCCCTGCTGCCCACTTCGTTTGTGCTGACCCGTTTTAGTTAGGTTCCCTACCGTGTCGAAGTATTTTTCTTTCATTCTTAGACAAATATAGATCTCTATTGCCGACATAAATTTCTCGCACTCTTTGTTGATATTTCGCCAACAAAGGAGCCGAGCGTAGGAGGTCTATAGTTGAATGTCTTTTGAGTTTTCGACAATAGTTCGGACGAAGGAGAAATGTAAAGAGAAGACACAATTGAAAGGGAGGGGGGAGTAGGGGGCCTGTTGACGAACTATGGGTGCGGACAGCCTGATAAAAGAATCGACGTGAAGGCGCTGAACAGCGATAATGTCGTTAAAGGAGTGGTGGCCCTAAGTGCAGATTTCGCCGCAATACATACGTACAAAGAAACGCGCAAAAGAGAAGCTAGATTGGCCTATGGGAAGAAGCTGTAGCGTCCTGGCATAGAAAAGAAGATACAAAAAAAAACGATAAGGAAGATATAGGAAGGCAGTTGGGAGAGATTCACGCAAAGCTAGCTGGGTCCGAGGACAAACTTTCTAATTTGCTGATGAGAACTGAGAGCAGGAGCAACTATTTTGAGTTCGTCGGAGACGAACCCTTCTAAAACGAACGAACATGGCGTGAGTTGGAGACCTGAAGGTGATGTCAAAAGTGGCAGTGAACTATTTAAAAATAGAAATTAAGGTACCGTGTGTTGACTTTCACGCAGTACCTAAATGTCCTTATGTAAAGTGAAGGACATTAGTGAAGTGAAAGTTTAACGGTGCGAGACCATTGAACTTAGGTAGGCGATTGCACGTGTCAGATATGCTTGAAAGCTTTCTCTGTGCGTCTAAAAACAACGTAATGAAACGGGCACCACGTCCCAGTTACTGCTTGTGGGCTATTTTAAATTTGAATTTTTTTCTGTCGGCATAAAACTATGGATCGCAACTTCGGCAGAAAATCAAAGAAATAGAAAAACAAGAGACAGAGAAAAATTAACATACAGGTAGAGATAAGAAAAAAAGAGGAACAACAAATAGAGCGAGAAAAGAAAATGCCAAACAGGATATAAATAACTAAAAATCGAGAACAGAAGAAATGAAGTTTATGAATAAAGAAAGGAATATAAATGAAACTCAAATAAAAGACAGAAAAAACACAGAGATGAGAGAAAATCAAGACTGAAGAAACATAGAGAAAAAAATAAAGATAGAAAAGGCTGACCAGCTTTGCCCTGCCTTTATGACGTGAAATACTACCTCCGTTAACTTTTTTTCTACACAAAAGCTCTGGATTTGTCGTGTTGTTCGGTTAGCAGAAAATTGTTGCTCCACTTCTGTTTGTGTACAAGCCATTCAGAACTTCATTGTAAAAATTTAAAACTTATAAGGAAAAACAAAATTACTGTCAC
>WOVY01004371.1:0-34618 GCA_013436015.1 Rhipicephalus annulatus
CATGACCAAAACACCTGGACACTAACGTTGGTCTCGGAGACTGCAAAACTGGGTTCTCCGACGCAGTAACAAGTGGGCTTCCTTTAGAAATGGAAAGTTCTCAACGCGGTTAGCTATGATAAATGCCAAGCAAACGCTTCAAACATGGAGGGTTCGAATAACAAGTTCTTAATCTGTCAATGAAACTGTGCCGATTCCCCGCAAAAAGGTGGTTTTGCAGCACTCTGTTTGTTTACGCGAGTTTAAGCTGCACGTCATTTTGCTTTAGGAAACTCTGATTAGATTTGTGGAGTTTAACCTCCCAAAACCACAGTATGAATATGAGAGACGCTGTAATGGAAAGATCAGGAAATTTCGACAACGTCTGGTTCTTTAACGTGCACCCAAATGTGAGCACGCGGGCCTACAGGCATTTTCACCGCCATAGAAAATGCAGCCGCTGTACCCGGAAATCTATCCCGCAACCTTTGTGTCAGCAGCCGAGTACCTCATCCACTAGACCACCACGGCGGGGTACAGGAAACTCTCAGGGAGTCAGTTGCACTGCAGGGTAACAGGTCTCATTCTGTCTTTGGCAACGGTAGGAGGGGCATTTGCTTCCTCGTGTCCAAGAGATGTTCGTTTTTAGTACGCTCTATGCGCAGGCAGAATATTTTCTAATTGAAATCATTCCCTACATCTGGATCAAATCTAGCATCTTTATTTTAAAAATGTACAGCTCCCCAAACTGCCACATACACCACGTTGAGTATCTCGTATTGTAGGCCGCTGATATGGTGGCGGGCGACCGTCTTGTGGTCGCAGGCGAATTAAATCCCCCCCCCATGGCAAGTGGGGCTACCCATCTTCATAAATTGCGCTGCTGGGTGAGTTGGTGCATGTTCGAAAATAAAAGCAGAACAAAAATAAAGACGGGACTTGCGCTCTACTTTTATTTTTTACCCGTCTTCCACAGTGAAAGGTAGTGACCTCTGGCAGGCGGCCTCCGATCACGCGCTCGTACTTTTGATGGATCCGTCACTTTCCACGAGAACGGGTACTTCGATTACTAGAGGCTACAGCCGGTCCTCACCTTCGCCAAGGCGTTGGGGCCGACATCGTGCGTAACCTGCAAGAAAACCTAGGGTAGTGACAAATTCATCCTAGCCATCTGCTTCGAAATGTCAAACAACACCATGTCGCAAGTTTCAAGGGCTGGATTGGGACTCGCAAGATTAGGGAGGCAAAGACACTGTATGTTACTCACTATAAAGGCTGTTTGTCCCAATTGAAATAGAACGTCGAGTACACCACCGAAAGCGTCCGCATTGACCTCTAGGTGATTAAGACAGACAGTTATCTCACCCACCTCCTTGAGGTCAAGGCTGCTCTCTTAGCTAGGTGGAAGGGGCAACAAATCAATCAAAAGGATAGCTAGACTCAAGCCATTGAGGAACACTGTCACGTGCCTGTTAAAAGTCATTGGGACGAGCTTTCCGATTTGGTCGATAGGCAAATGCGCACGGTAGGCCAGCGGAAGCTCTTGATGCTTCTAATAGGAAAGTCGGCCTCCCCGTCTAACCAGAAGCTGGCTATGGATAGGTTCTTGCATGAAGCCAACTGAAGGGCTATACAGCAGACGACATTCTGCGGCCATTCGCTGGCATATATCTACCCATGTGTTCGCAAAGAAACGCGGACTGTTCCCAATACAGAAGCTTCCTGGAAAAGGACCTCGGCACTCATTTTTCAAAAAGCAACGTGTGGGAAGCACTTCTCTGTCTTAACAATCGCTTGGCTCTGGAACCGGACGGCATTTCGAATATGCTGCTCCATAATCTAGTACACAGTTTCGTCACCACGTTTACAGACGAGTGCAAACACGTATGGGATATGGGTGACATCAAGGCAGAGTAGAATGCAGTGCTAGTAATTCTCATAATCAAGCCTGGTCGATTCTCCAGTTGAAACAACCTGTTGCCGATATCACTTCGTGCGTGGAAGGAGTTGCATAACACGTCCTTCACAAGCGTATATCTAAGCATGTCGAGGAATGCGAACTTTTCCTCTACAAAGTGATGGGCTTTTGCCCCTGCCTGTCTACTAAAGGCGTCATGAAGCTCATTAAGCATCAGGTCATCAATAGCAACGCCAGAGATATTCGAGGCCTACAAGCACTAGATCTTCAAAAGACCTTCGATAGTATTCTGCAAATGCACGTTTTCAATTCCATTTCAGGCAAGGACTTTTTCACGGGTTCACAGGTTCTTCACTTCATTCTTTTGGGGCAGACGCGAAACCTTCAAGGTTGCCGGGGTTACGCCTGATTGCTTTCAGCTGGGGCCGAGAGTTACTTCTCAAGGGTCTAAAATCTCGCCGCTTCTCTTCAACGTCACCATAGGCAGCCTTTCTACCCATCTTCATCCCTCCTAGGCGGTAAAACACTTTAAGCGTAGCAGGAGGGTTTATTCCCCACCTCAAGCCAAGCCCTCCAGGCCTGTCTTTCACGCTTCGCATGTTCCATACTGGGTATACCCCCTGCCTAGCCAGAGTCAGCAGGTGCGCGGACTCCTACGAGCCCGATCGCACAGATCGTGGAGATCCCTTCTGCACTTTAGAACGCATGCTCTGGAGGTGTCCCTCGTTGCGGTACAGCAATCGTCTCACCACAGAAGCAGAGTGGCAAGCGGCACTCAACACCCCGACCTCACCGCTCAGCTACTGGCTGCCAAGAGGGCCCATGACGCGGTGGCTAGGCACCACCTGCCCGTTCCATCGTGGGAACGGCCCGCAGTGGCTCCATCGCCACATGTGGGACTCTGCCAGTCGTTTCTCACGACCTTAATAAAATGCATTGTCTGTCTGCCTGTCTGTCTGTCTGTCTGTGCCTGTCTGTCTGTTTGTCTGTCTGTCTGTCACAAGTAAATTTATGCTTTTGCATTGCCATTCAAACCTATTATATTCCCTAACCCCACCTGCAAGTGAAAGGTGCCACAGAAAAGCAAAGAGTGGGCATCAAGAGAGAACAGATTCGCTCTGCCATGGTGTAATAGTAATTTTAGCAATACATCTCAATCAGTTAAACTTGCGCCCATACAGCTTGCTGAGAAGTAGCACACAGTGATTTTATCAAAACCGTCTTTTTTACTATCCGCCATGGTGGTCTAGAGGGTATGGCGCCCCATTCACTTATTTGACAGGGATTCGATTCCGAAGGTCATGAAATCAAAACACTGTCGTATTCTTGAAAGTGAATGTGCTCAAGGCCTGTGCGTATTGACTTAGGAGCCCGTTAACGAGCCAAATTGGTGAACTTTAGAAGCCCCGCACTACAGCGTCGCTCATATCTATATGGTAGTTCTCAAAGTAGGGTAGGACCTAGCAGAACGTGCCTCTAGACATACTTTGACGACCCTAGCAGCACGTCAAAATAGGCCTAGCGGCACGTTTCGAAGCTGACGATAAAGACTGCAAATTTGTTTATCCATCAATGGCTGGTCCATTCTACAATATTCGTCTCTACATTGAACTCTAAACCAATTTTCTCCTGTTTGTGCCTTCAAGTTTTTTGCGATTAGGTGCGCTTCGTGCGCTCTTTTATATTCAGCGGTGATTACAGCATTGCTGAGAAAGATGTGGAAATGTTGGCGTTTTGGGACTGTTTTGTTTATTCAGCACTCTATGAAGAGAGTTATCGCAGCTCAAGGAGGAAGAGGAAAATGAGCGAGGTGAAGCTTGCGTGACACCACCTTCGTCTCTAAGGAGTATTATTGGACGTGGCGCTGTTGTATTTAGGCGAAACGCAGCGTTAGCGAAACGGCAGTGAGTACATCATAAGTGTAGCATGTAGTCATGTTGTTGCATGACACGCATCTTATGTTCATCATGTTTGCACCAGTATCATACCTTTCGTCATCTAGTCACGTCCCGTAATACCAATATGGTATAAGTAAAGCTAGCAAACGGATGCCAGCGCATCATTGAGCGTGGCATGTAGTCATGTTGTTACTTGACACGGATCTCATCATTATGATGTTAGCACCAGTCACATACCTTGGTCACCCATTCACGTACTGTAATTACAATTTGGTATATGTGACGCTAGTGAAACAGCCATGAGCGCATTCATGAGCGTGGCATGTGGTGATGTTACATAACGTGGATGTCATGATTTTTATGTTAGGGTCTTCGCTTGAGTTCGCCATGCAGTCATGTCACACCATATCAATTTTGCAACATGCCCATGTCAACGAAACTACCGCGAGAGCTGCAGGACCATGGAATGTAAATCATGACATTCATGATATACATATCATGATTTTCATGTAATGACTTGTCATATAAGTTCTTCATGTAGTCAAGTTATGCCATACCAAGTTTGGTATGATACCAATAATGAAACTGCCAGGCGAGCTAGAAGTCGTAGGTGGCTAGATAGATAGATAGATAGATAGATAGATAGATGGATCAATAGATAGATAGATAGATAAATCGATAGTAGAGAGAGATAGACATAAGATAGATAGAGAGATAGATAGATAGATAGATAGATAGATAGGTAGATACGCTTTATGTCGCCGAAGTTCGCTAAGAAATCTTCGCATTTAAAAAATCATAAGGGACCTCTGTCAACTGGGCATTGACTGTTGTCTTCGGTAAGTTCTAATAGTAAAACTTTCAGTGGAAACAGTCGACTACCTAGTGCTATTCCAAAAGTATTTGAAAGTTCGAATATTTGCACACTGTTAATTTTTTTTTGCTAAAAATAAGAGCACAAACCTGCAACAAACATATTTACCTTAACTTATAAATTGGGCAATGTTGTGATGAATTCTTCGTGTTTTTTCATGCCCTGCAGTGCTGCCTCGAGCCTTGTGGGAAAGAAAACAATGCAGGTCATTTCTAAAATCAAGCTGAGACAAAAAATAACAACAATAAACAGAGAAGTCATTTTCAGCTCTGCACTACTGCGCAAGCCTGTTTTTTTTGCCCATGGGCACGTAAAAGTGCATGTTTTGATCCACAATCCATTTATATACGTAAAAAGAAGGAATACACGAGGACCCTTCATGGAAAAACACACCAGCCCAGTTCTTACCAAACTACACCAATCCGGGTTTTCTCGAAAACACACAAGCCCGTTTCTTACCAAAACACACCAGTCAGTGTCACACCAGGAAATAGCCGTATGCACCAGACCGGCCGTACATGCCAGAAACCGTGTCAAATTCCCACCCCGGTGTGAACGGGAAAAACACCAGACACGGCCTGGTGGATTTTTCGACTGGGTAATATTTGCAACTAATCGCCCACCGAGGCAGATCACATCTTCAATGTAACTCGTGAAGCTCCAACTATTTCATTGAAATCGTCAGCGCAGGCCAAGTTCAGCCGAAGCTTGCGCATAGCTGGATGACCGAAAAATGACGTCACAGCCTCTGCGCATACCGACGAGGTGAGGATGTCGACTTGGTGGTTGGTGAACCTTAGGTTGGTCAACTCTGTCAGGTAGAAGCTGACGTGAGTAAGCATCGCAGGCTTATCCCACTTGTTAACCGTGCTGGCCCGCTTGTACTCTGCCAACCAGTCCTCAATATCATGATCTTCAGTGCCGTTGTAGACTGGTGGGTTACGCAGACGAAGTATAGCAGTGCACATGACAGACGGTGGGGTGGAATAGGCTTGTGACGGCCGACGTACTCGGTCATTCTGGAATCAGATGGTGGCTTACGGCTGCAGAGATCGAGGACCTGGAAAGGGAAAACTTCGCACCTAAACAAAATGCAACATGCGAGTTCGCCTTCAAAATAGTTGACTGCGGCGCCAGTTCGTGCTTTGACACAGAGATCATCATGAGGGCACAACAAAACACAACACAAAAGACGAGAAAGACGAGAACAGAGCGCAATGTAGAAAACTTCGTCTGTCTTTGCACTAGCAAAGACAGACGAAGACTCGCGGTTGTCTTTGTCGGTCTGTTCTTGTGTGTTGTGTTTTGTTGCACCCTCACGACGAGTTTGCATTTGAGCATTTGTTTGTATTATTGATGAAGTGTTAGCCGCAACGAGCTGATCTAGGCAGAAACTGGGTGTGAGGGTAGGTTGAACTAATTACGGCAACTTAAATACTCGTTGTCAAGATGAATGAAGGCAATTGCACATGGGTGAATACATGTTCATTGCGCAAGAGATGATGTAGGGGTTATCGATCCGGAAGCGATACACAAGGGACTGCTATGACGAACACCGTTCACAAGTCACGTATGTATCGAGCGTCTTACAGAGAGCGTCTTCACATGGTAGTGGACATAAGAAGACCGGTTTATTGGTAGAAATGAAACGCTAGCGTACAACCTGTCCAGGCGTCAATCTATGCGGCACAAGTATTCTCGTGCTGATAGTCCGTTGCATCCTCCTTTCTTTAAAGGAGAAAGATAAAAAATGCACTGAGAACACGAAAAAGCACTGTACGTCAGTTCCATTTTGCATCCTTTCTTTGAAGGCGAAACACGCGAAATGCATTGTGAACGCCATTTGGCAACAATCCACTCTCCTAGGCTGTTTCACTATGCCGGAATCCGTGAGTGTAGACCAGGCCAACTGGTGGTCTTTGGGTTCTGGTGGATCGTCTGCATATATCCTCGGTACAAGGTGAGCTTACCGAGTCGGCTGGTAGTTTGTCTTGTGTACCTTGCCGGCGTTCTGGTCCGTGTGCTATGACTTCGCCTGGAGGTTGCTCGGAAGTGTTGTCGCCTTCGGCAGCGTTATTACGGGGTCGAGTCGACAGAAAGGTTCTGGCGTTTTAAAGATGTGTTGTCTATTTCGACGGAACACCCGGTCGTTGTCTGTAAGAAAGGTGTACGACCTTGGCGCTACAAGATCTCGGACTTGGCTTTTATTTCCCATCTATCATTGTGGAGAACTCTAATGACGTCTTCTTTCTGCAGTGAAGCCAGCGATTTTCTGGCGGTAATTGCTTGAGCATGTTTTCGCACGGGTATTAGGGGTGAAGCTGAGAAATTTGGAAGCAGCGTTATGAAGCTTCGTTCCATCTGCTGGCGACCAGCCAATCTCAAGAGGGCCCACTCTGTAGTTTGGAAGGCCCAAACGAAAATCTTTTTTACCCTTCTTCGTTTTGTCTAAAACCTGCTTCACCACATGCATGCCCTTCTAGGCAAGTCCATTGATTCCAGGGAATTGCGGAATCGAAATAGCATGCTTCACTCATAACGAGCCGCATAATCTTAAAACTTTTTTGATGCAAACTGAGGGCAACCATTGCTGCAAAATTCTAGTGGTAACACGTCTCTTGCAAAGATCTGACGTAGTTTCTGAAAGATGGCTGTTGCTGAGGTCTCCTTTAGCAAAAATTGGCAGATTCCACATACAGTGGGAATCGATGATATGCGAAGCACGAATAAGAAAGC
Source organism: Rhipicephalus annulatus (assembly GCA_013436015.1). Taxonomy (NCBI): domain Eukaryota; kingdom Metazoa; phylum Arthropoda; class Arachnida; order Ixodida; family Ixodidae; genus Rhipicephalus; species Rhipicephalus annulatus. Next base: position 7,406 of record WOVY01004371.1, read on the forward strand.
CTAATATGTCATTTTATATTCGGCCCAACGTTACGAGGTGAAGGTAAATGATGCCGTACATGACTTTAGTGTCTATTTATCATGTTTGGAGGTTTCATTTACCTTCGTCATCTATTCACGTCACGTGATACCAAATTTAGTGTATGTGGAGCTAGCGAAACGACCGCGAGCACACTATGAGTATGGTATTTTGTCATGTTCTTACATGACACGCGTGTCAAGATTATCATGTTTGCACCAGCCTTATACTTTCGTCATCCATTGACGTCATGCACCTAACACAAAATTTGCTATATGTGAAGCGAGCGAAACGGCCCCGAGCGCATCATAAAGGGTCCAATATGCCCTAATAGAGCGTTGACGCGCGCGCACGCTGGGCACAGAGACGCTACGTCAGCGAAAGAAGAATACTGAATTGTATAACGTCAGGTTCGCCCGGTGCGACCAGCGTCCTTCGGCGCGGTCCGACGGCAACCAGTGCGAAATGTGACAAGCTGCGTTTCGCGCCGATGCGTTATCCAGAAAACACTGCGTCTCCCTCTTTTCGTGACGGAGGGGTGCCGGATGCGTTAAAATGCGCATGCGTCAAAGCAACGCAGCGCGTCGCGTGCCTGCGAGTATATAGCAGAGGGAAAGAAACAAGTGTATTTTGCGAGTATAAGGCAGGACCAGCGCCAGGCATCGCAACGCCGGCGTGACGCGTCAAAATGAACGCCAGCAAGCACGCGAATTGCGTCCCGTCGTAATGTATTGGCGCCTTGACTGTGGCTTTCAGTCATGTTCTCGCAAGACACACATCCCATGACTATAATGTTTGCACCAATCACTAGCCTTCGTCATCCATTGACGTCACGTAATACCAAAGTTGGCACATATGAAGCTAGCAAAATGGCCGCGAGCGCATCATGAGTGGACATGTAGTCATGTTGCTATATGACGAGCATGTCATGATTATCATGTATGTGTGTCTCACTTACCTAAGGAATCTGTTCGCGTCACGTATTACCGAGTTTAGAACACGTGAAGCTAGCGAAACGGCCGCGAGCGCATCATTAGCATAGCATGTAGTCATGTTGTTACATGACACGCATCTCATGTTTATCATGTTTGCACCAGTATCATACCTTCGTCATTCATTCACGTTTCATTATACCAAACTTGGTATAAGTGAAGCTAGCAAAATGGCCCCCAGCGCATCATTAGCGTGGCATGTGGTCATGTTACATGACACGCATCTCACGATTATCATATTTTCACCAGTGACATACATTCGTCACCCATAGACGCACCGGAATACCAAATTTTAAATATGTGACACTAATCAAAAAGCCGCGAACACATCATGAGCTTGGCATGTAGTCACGTTACATGACACGAATGTGATGATTTTCATGTTCGGGTCTGTCGCTTGTGTTCGCCATGCAATTATGTCATACCATAGCAGTTTTGCAACATGCCACGTGAACGAAACTACCACAAGACCTGCAAGACCATGAAACATAAATCAGGACGTTCATAAAATCCATATTAAGATTTTCACGTTATCACTAAGCAAATATGTCCTTCATACATATAGGTTGCGCCATACTAGGTTTGGTATCGCTACCATTACCGAAACGGCCAGAATAGCTGAAAGTCGTAAGCGGCTAGATAGATAGATAGATAGATAGATAGATAGATAGATAGATAGATAGATAGATAGATAGATAGATAGATAGATAGATAGATAGATAGATACGCTCAAACTCGCCGAAGTTCGCTAAGAAATGCTTCGCATTTAAAAAGATCAGCACCAACTCTAGCCCATGGCATGTCAGGGATGGTGCGCTGAAAAAGAGGCTCGTCAGGTTGCCGATAAGCAAACTTCCTGCAGACGTCACACCTATCAATAAGATGGGCAATATCTGCTGTCATTCCTGACCAGTACATCAATGTACGGACCCAAGATTCACATTCTTCTAAACCGAGGTGACCTTGGTGCACTCGTTGCAACATCTCTGTTCGCATGCTTGAAAGTATCACAACTTTGGTTCGCTTTAGATGTATGCCATTGACAACTCAAAGCTCTGCTGTGAAGGGCTTCAGCTGACTTTCTACAGGAATGGAAGACTTCAGGCTCGCGATCCCGTCTTGAAACGCTGCATCACTGGCCATTACTGCCTGCAGACGGGAAAGGGTGGCTGCGTCAACACGTGAGGTAAGGACGCCCACAGCATGAATGTTAACATCTGTTGTGCCCTTGTCTGAGAGTTCCTAAGATGGATTCTTGACAAGGTATCAACAACAACTAATTTACGCCCTGGAACATACTGAAAATCATATTCATATTTCATCAGCCGAAGAAACAGGCGCTGCAGACGTGGTGGCATGTCACTTATTTTTTTCTTTGAAATAGCCAATAATGGACTTTGATCAGCTTAAATAGCAATGTGTCTTTCAATAACATAGTCATTAAATTTCTCACAACCAAACGTTAAGCGAAATACCTCTTTTTCTATTTGAGCGTACCTTCTCTGAGTTTCGGTAAGTGGTTGGGACGCGTAGCATACGGGACGCCAATCGCGTCCATGTTGTTGAAAAAGGACCGCTCTGTGTGCAAAATCGGGTGTGTCCGTCGAATGTTTCGTGGGAAGCTCGGAGTTAAAAATGGCGAGGACCGGCGTCCTTGTCAGCATCCATTCCAGCTGCTCCCATTTACGTTCGTGAGTTTGCGTACACTCGAAAACTGTTTTGTTTTTTATCAAGCTGCGCCAGGCCTCAGTGTGGGCTGACAACAGCGGCAAGTAGTTTCGGAAATAGTTCACAGCTCCAAGAAAACGCTGAATGTCCTTCTTAGTCTTTGGCACAGGCTGGTATAGTATACACTTTATCAGGTCGGGATCAGGCTCAATACCTTTGGAGCCAATTTTATCACTAAAGAAAGTGATTCCAATTTGTTCGAAAATACACTTTTCTGCATTCAAAGTAAGGCCCTCAGCCTGTGCCCTTACTCGGGCTTTGTGCAGTCGTTCATCATGTTCCTTTCTGCTAGAGCTTCACACAATCACATCGACTATATGGACGCGCGCTCCAGGGAGGTCATCGAATATCTGGCTCATGGTATGCTGGAAAACTTCGGGTGCAGACGCTATACTAAACGGCTACCTGAGAAATCGATAACTTCCAAAGGGGGAGCTGATTGTGCAGATTTTTGAAGTCTTTTTATTCAAAGAAATTCGTTGGAAACCACCGTTTGCATCAATCTGGTGAAATACTTCGCTTGTGCTAGCTCACCCTCGATTTCTTTCCGGCATGACAGCTGAAAGTGTTCTCTTTTCAGTGCCATAATTCACAACTTTCACCGCCTAAAGAGGGCGCAAGTGCAAGTGCAAAATTGAGAAGCGATTGAGAAAAAGGGGGGAGGAGCGTTGGTCTAGGAAGGTATTCAGCTACTTGCACATGAAGAATGTTGATACAAAATTGAGGAAGCGAACCAGAAATTGACTGGTAAATACTTAGAAAACAGCAGGGGGCCAAACTAAAAGAATTATCGGTTACGAAAAACGTGAAGGAAGCTGAGACCGGTATGTGGAGAATCGGCATCATTAAGAAGTCTACACTAGAGGTCTATCGAACTTTTAAGCAGGAAATTGTCAAGGAAAGGATCTATGATAATACTCGAGGTAGTTCTCTACTGTTTGAGGCCAGGAGGGGAGTATTGCGAACCAAGACATATCGGGCAAATACGAAGAGGTAGACACGGTATGCAGTGCGTATGGAGAGGAAGAAACTGCCGAACACTTGATAATGTTCTGTAAAGGGCTCCGCCCTATAGTTCAGGATGATGGCGCAGAGTTTTTGAAAGCACTTGGATTTAGAGACAGGGAGGGCAAAATAGCCTTTAAGCGGGTAAAATTAACTAGAAGGAGGTTATTTGATTGGCGGCTAAAGTCAAGGCACGAGTGAAAACTAACCCTTCCAATGCAATGTACGAATCCTCAACCCCACTGTTTAAAAGAAAAAAAATTTAGTTTTTGGTTCATTAGGTATTACGGCTTGGAGGCACTAGCCATCACCCGATCTAAAGGGTACAGCCATATCCATCCATCTATCTATCCATGGCAGTCGTTCAGGGAATCATGCAGCCGGCGCGCCGGAAGCCGCCGCCGCTGTGCCTGTCACTTCGAACTGCGTATTATTTTCGGCTGCAGACCCCGTGTTGTCAAGGCTTTGTTGAGGTCATTTACTATAGCATGTATTATATTTTACACTGCGCGTTAATAAACGCGTGTGCGGTGTATATTGCAGGAAAGAAATTTTGAACGCCGGGCACGTCGTCTGCTGTGGTGTGAAAGAATGCACGCACAGCTTTGTGAACGCTGCTCGTGCAACGGCCAGGGAAGATCGAGCGACCGAGCTCGTGCAAAGCAGAAAACCTCGCCTTTGACTTAACGTCCTCTGGAAAGCGGCATCCAACATATTTCGTGATTATTATAGCTCAGCAAGCAAACAATAAAGATTAAACCATTGCTACTACGACTCACAGTACCTGTCCGACTTTAAAATGTAGTAGACATTGCCAGCGACAAAATATTAAGCACCAGCGAACCGCCAAAGTGAAGGCGGCTTAACAATGACATGGGTTGGCTGCGTGGGCATCCCCTAAACGAAAGTTACGACAGATGCCACATGGCGACGCCATCATCTGTGAAAGTTGCGATTAGTTGCTCGCGGGTCCACGCAAACTCCTATGTCTTCATTTTTCTTCTTGGCGGTAACCAAGAGACTTAACCTGTCTGATGGTTCTCCAACTTTCTCGATGATGTTCGCCACGCACATTCGGTCAAGCTCTTTCTTGAATGACTTTATGAGTGCATCAGGCACAAGCTGGGTTGACTGTACCATGGAGATCACGTCTTCCCGAAGCACCGTTTTGTACTCACGCTGCGCCCTTCCAATTCCAAGGAATTACCCGGGTACGTATCAGGCTTGCGTATCCGTTACTGTTGTCCACCGTGTTGACCCTGTTGACGAGACCAAGTTTATCGCTAGCCTCGAGGCCCAAGATGGCTTGCTTCTTCTTTACAATAAAAAGCTCGAGCAGTACACGTCACTGGTCTAACTGCACGGTGAGGCAAAACTTCCTACAGTGTGGTAATTCCCCACCCCCATAATGACGCAAGACACTCCTTGAGGGTACGGCTTCTGCTTGGTACCGAGCTTGTTGAACAGAGAACGCGGCGATAAGTTAGCCTGCGCTCCGGCATCGACCGTCAGCTGCATTTCCTTCAAGGCTCATTGTTACAGTCCAATCGTGACTTTTACGACCACGCTTGATTTCTGTCGTCCTCATTTCTAAATAGACGAAGTTCCCGTCACTCTCGGTTCCATTGACCAAGTCATCAACAGCTGCTCGTTTGTCCATACAGCAGACGGCGAAGTGATTGGGCTTCATGCAATTGTTGCATATCTTTTCATGTAGCGAAGACATTCTTGGCGCGTGCGACAAGTTGCAGTACCGGCATTTTTTTACTCCCCTTTTGAACTTTCATGCTTGAGACTGATTCAATCTTGTTTTCTTCTGCCCAGCCTTTATTTTCTAATTCAGCAAGTTCTTCAGCTTTGCAGTATTCCACTTCTGAGACAATGGTCAGGTCCTTCTTGCGAAGAAGTTTTTCACGCAGGGAATATTTCATGCACAATATGCTCCCACAGCGTGGAGTCCTGTAAATCACCAAAGTTGCATGTTTTTCATTTTAGCTGCAAGTCCGGAAAGAACTGTTTGAATAATTTTCTATGAATCTGACGACGCGAGCGTAATACGTGGCGTTAGTAAGTCTCGTTGCTCTTGGGCAAGCAGTACGCTTCGAACGCTTCAACAAAAGAGTCGTAGTTTTTAGCTTCCTCTGGCGTCAGAATCAGGGTATTGAGGATATTTCAGGGTGGTAGTAATTCCGGGTATTCAATCGCTTCTTGACCCGGGACGTGCAAAAAATAGCAGCTTTCGGCTCCTTACTGCGTGGTTTGACGGGCCCCATTGCTATAAAGTACAGCTCGACGCGTTGCTTGAATATTTTCTAAGACGCCACTGCGTTGTCACCCAGTTGCAGTGGCTTGGGCGGGCGTAGTTCAGTCATGTTGGCACCGCACTTTTCACACCATGTATAGAGCGTCTCACAGAGAGCGTCTGCACATGGTGGTGACCATAAGAATACTGGTTTATGGATACAAACCCAACGCTAACGTACAACGTTGCGAGGTGTTCCTCTATGTGGCGCACTGTCGCCCCATTGACTGCCCGTTGAAACGTAAAGCAGTTCCTCCCCCCCCCCCTACAGTAAACAAGGCTGACAAAGTTTCATCATGTGCGGGTCGAAGGCTACTGCATTGATGAATTGCTGCGTCGAGTCCGCGGAGTGAGATAAAAGAGGAGTGCCGACTCCGCTGCCGCCCTACGCTTTCGCACTGAACATCTCATGCAACGCCCACGTGGTGAGTCTAACTCATTCCTTTGCTTTCTTTCTCTGCTTCTCTTTCTGCTTTCGTTATGCTTCGATCATCCACTGGTGAAAACATGCGGCGGCGGTGGCAGGGATCAGCGAGTGTGGAGCGTGTAATCTGCTACAAGACCATTTGCACGGCTGCCTCAGTATGACAACCAAACAAAACGCATATATGCATACTCATAAGGAAATGCGAAATGAAAACATCGTACCACTTTTTTACACGCATGCGAAACACTGTTACTCATCTATAGACAAGCAGACGAAAAATTCTGCTGGAAAAGAACGACAGAGCAGACGTATCCTTGTTTTCCACGCCTGGACGCCTTAGCGGCAGTGTTTGCCGGAAATTTTCATTTAAAATGTCTTGATTGCACCTATTCATGTTCGAGGAGACAAGATATTTTCGTATTTGTTTGTGAAGACTCTGGGTAACTGGACAGAGCGCAATGAAGTGTTTTGTTCTCGGCTGCAAGTCTGGTTATGACAAAGGTTGGGGGAAGATTCCGCTCTCTGCGACCCTATGTGATCTGCTGCTACTGCATCAGTGGCGTTCAAAAGTACCTGCGAGTATGCGGCCGCTGAAATAGAAGGACAAATAATGTGCTCGACACTTCGAGAAGCACCTTATGTTTGATAGGTACTTCAGCAAAGACAAAGGAAACGTTCTTTTAGACGTGAACGACTTCGAAAAGGAGTGGTTCGTTCAATCTTTGAGGTAAGCGTGGCTCAACTCAAAGACGTTGAAAATCAGGAAGAACACACAGACACCCGCACCATAGAGCGAAAGGACAAGTCGTCTACAACTGCACACAGAGTGGGCGTGTTTCTGCTGCAGAAAGCGCTGAAAGCAGCTCTACTGCTATAGGTGACAACAGAGACTGTCTGTGCCCCAATCAAAGCTCACATTTGGCAATGTTGCTTGATGTATTAGGTTACAACATATATATATATAAAAATATACATATATATATATATATATCCATTTACATTACAATGGGCCTCATAACTTCCCCTATACCTTTCTTGGCATTATTGTCTGTTAGATCTCATTACTATTGTGTAAACACGAAAAACGAGCCCTTAAAAATACACTTGTTTCCCTTACATATATATATATATATATATATATATATATATATATATATATATATATCATGTTTATGAACGTTGTAGTTAGTGTGGCACTGAATATTTCCGTGTGGTCCACGTTAATTATGTATAAAAGAATTAAAGCGATACATTTTCCTTATTTCTACCCATAACATCGATTCGCAAACTGTGATAGCCACCCAATGGGCATTTAAACCGCAATGAGCGTGCACTGGACAACCGCTTCCGGATGTCTTGGTCGTCCACTAGTCGTCCGAAAATCGCCGATGAGCGTCCAGCGGACATCCGCAGGACTCTAAAGCGCATACTAATTCGCGATCCAGTCGGAATCCTGCGGGTGTCCAGGGCGGATATGCGGATGTTAAATGAACACATAGGCCGTTTTATCGTATTACTGTTTTCGTAGCCTAATCTCCGTTAAATAAGCATTGGGTAAATCACTGACCATTAGTGGGCACCTAGTCAACTAGTCATTTTTATAATGCTTATTTGGCGCAGCTGCTCATATATGATAGAGGAGGTTCGGTGCAAACAAAAGTACAAACAAAACACAAATGGTATTTGTCTTGTCTCGTTCACTTTCATGCGGCAATGAGATAAGAGAAAACCAATATAGCTTTATTTGTTCCCGTGTTTGTATTTGCACCGCACCTCTTCTATCTATATGACCAGCTGCACCATCCATGCATTGTAAATAAAAATGAACATCAAACTACGTGTCCAAAAATGGTCGGTGATTTACCTACTGAATATCTGGTGGAGTTTTAGCACCACTTCCCATGAGAACTTACTAACTATAGTGAGACCTACATCGTCCCGCACTTTTTCACATATATGTATTGATACAAAATAACATGTTTCTGTGCATTGCAAGATGTTATGTTGCAACTGCCATTAAGTGAAAAGCGTGATGACTTATACCATCACATTTCCCCGAGGCAGCATGAGGATTCAAACTGCATGTCTCTAAGATGTAACAATTTGGCCGCCGAATTCCTGCCTCCTCATAGCATCCATCACCAATGTGTCCCATCTGTTACCGTCCTGTATGTATTTGACATGTAACCCTCTGGTATGCCTTCCAACTGTCATATTTTGCTACCATGTTTATGTCTACTCAAGTGTGTGTATTGTATGTGTCCTAGAAGTAGCCTACTTTTATGCAGACCAGAAATTAGGCCAGTTGATAGCCTGTATGGTGTTGCATAATGGAGGCTGTTATAAGTGGAATGTATATCAACAAACACATGAAACTGCAAAATTATTTATTTATTTTAATTTAAACTGTACAGTTAAGAGCATTTTACAGACAATATTTGAACAGGCAACGTACATCAGTTGGGTATTGAAGACAAATAAGAATAACAGATCAGCCTTAGAGCAATGCAGCTTGAACACATCATTGTCATTGTAAAAAGTTTTTACTTTTTCAGCATTTCTTAGGTAATTGATATTGATTTATTTCTCAAAACAAAAACAAATGTTTTACACTAGAAATTCATCACAACAATAACTTCTGAACAGAAGTCTTTTTTCAAGGCATTCGAAACATTATGGATAGTATACTTACATAAGCTTTGAACACCCAAATTAGCCATCTGTTGGATATTACTACGTAAGGTATACCGCTGTAACTTGTTGGGCTTTAGAAGCTAATAACAAACGTATGCAGCGTTACAGAATTTAAAAGACAGAACAATCATAATGTCAGAACCAACTCACATGGCAATCAATAAATATTACAATAAATTAGGGATGTGATATTAGAGTGAATTACGAATGTGACAAACGCCTTCCGTGCACAGCTCAGACACCTGGTTGGCACCAAACTGCAGTACTTAGCATCTAGCATTGAAAGCAACATTACAGCGCACAGTATTAAGCAGTGCGCTTAATAAAACCTTTGAATGCTGAACTGAAGGCTGTGGAATCGGAGCCCGGCTGTGGTGGCTGTAATTTTCATCAAAAAAGATAGGCTTGAGTCGAAAAACTCCCTTCGAAAAAGAAGGGCTGGAGAAAGCCATAGGTGCACTTCCCAGGCGGTCAAAATTTCTGAAGTCATTCACATCGCATCCCTGCTAATCATATATTATCGTTTGGAACACGTTAAACCCAGCAATTGGAATTTCTATAAATATTACGCAAAATGAAGCAAGTAAATAGCACTATGTAGTTTAAAAATGTCACCATTTTTTTAGTTTATGGACTTAAGTTACAATATTCCAGAATGCCTTCTCTCAGTTATCATTAACAATGTCAAACGTGGTTAAGTATCACTAACATATCACACGAGGTAAGATATTAGCAAAGTAAAGTATGAGTAAATATGACTGTAGGAAATCAGTTGATTGCATTTAAGGCTTTAAATTCCAGAATACAATGAACCAACGTTACAAAAAGAAATTAAAATTAAATATTTAGGCAAGTTTAGAATGAAATTGACATCATTGATCTACTACAGACTTACCAAAATAAAAGATTTAAATTTTAAAAGTGACTAATTGCACATGACACAAAAGTTAAAACAAGACACGCAAGTCTTGAGGGCACCTTACTAGGTAGAATTTGAGATATATATATATATATATATATATATATATATATATATATAATGGCGTTGCGGATGGATCAGAGAGCATGTCGATGAGCGGGCCGATCCAATTATCCTTTTGCTGTTCGGTAGCGATGATGTCAACATCAATGGCAGAAACAGCAGCCGAGAATACTGAGCAGAGCACATCACCTTCAGGCAGAGGGGAGCGCGAGAGGGCGTCGGCGTCAGCATGCTGGCGTCCGTTGCGGTAGAGCACGCGGGTGTCGTAGTCTTGTAAGCGAAGAGCCCAACGGGCGAGACGGCCTGAGGGATCCTTCTATGATGAAAGCCAGCATAGTGCATGATGGTCGGTGACGACATCAAATGGGCGACCATACATATAAGGCCGAAACTTTGTAAGAGCTCAGACGATCGTCAGGCACTCTTTCTCCGTCACGGTGTAGTTTTTCTCGGCTCTCGTGAGCGTACGGCTTGCATATGCTACGACATATTCAAGGAATCCGGGTTTTCGCTGCGCCAGGATAGCGCCGAGGCCTACACCGCTGGCGTCCGTGTGCACCTCCGTTGGGGCTGTAGGGTCGTAGTGGCGTAGAATGCGAGGCGACGTCAAATGGCGGAGCTTCGCGAACGCGTCGTCGCACTCGGATGACCACGAATTGAAGGGCCCGTTGCTTCCAAGGAGCTTCGTCAGCGGTGATATGATCGTGGCGAAATTTCGTATGAAGCGTCGGAAGTATGAGCACAGGCCCACGAAACTACGCAGATCTTTGACAGATGCAGGTTTGGGGAATTCGGCCACGGCCTGAAGCTTGGCAGGATCAGGAAGAATGCCGTCTTTGGACACGACGTACCCCAGTATGTTGAGTTGCCGTGCTGCAAAGTGGCACTTTTTCAGATTTAGTTGCAAGCCGGCATTGCTCACACGTGCGCAAACTTCTTTCAGACGTTGGAGATGCGTGGAGAAATCCGGAGCAAAGACAATGACATCGTCGAGGTAACACAAGCACGTGTACCATTTCAAGTTGCACAGAACGGTGTCCATCATGCGCTCAAAGGTCGCAGGTGTATTACATAGACCAAACGGCATGACGTTGAACTCGTACAAGCCGTCTGGCGTGACGAAGGCGGTCTTTGGTCGAGCGTCGTCAGCCATGGGTACTTGCCAGTACCCCGAGCGCAGATCGAGAGAAGAAAAAAAATCGGCTCCATGAAGGCTGTCAATCGCGTCATCGATGCGTGGCAGTGGATAAACATCTTTGCGAGTGATCTTATTGAGCCGTCTGTAGGCCACACAGAACCGCACAGAACCGTCTTTCTTCGCAACAAGAACATCAGGAGACGCCCATGGACTGTCCGAGGGCCGAATAACGTCGCGTCGGAGCATATCGTCAACCTGATCATTATTTACTCGACGTTCAGCAGGCGACACGCGATATGGACGTTGCCGTAAAGGTGGATGGGCACCAGTGTCGGTGCGATGCGTAACAACGGACGTGCGACCGAGAGAACTTCGCCCAACATCGAAAGAAGAACGATATTCTTGCAACAGGTCCAGAAGTTGGGAACGCTGTACAGCCGTAAGGTTGTCAGCGATGGAGGGGCCAAATACATCAGCAGATGTATGGGGCTCGGCAGCAACACCAAGATGCAGTGCTCAAACCCGCTGCTGTTTTTCATGCAGATATTGCTTGGCTTGCTGCGGTTATCATCAACAGCGGCACAATGGGATGCGCTACAGCTGCAACATTTAGCGCCCAACACGACGATCGAAGGACTACCGCCCCATGACGTGCTTCGCTACCGGCCATGTGATGGCGTCCCGGGCGGCGCTACACTACAATTCTTGGAACCGGCAGATCTATCGGCATCGAGGATCACAGCTATAAAACAAGCTTCGCAAGGACCGTGTGGCAGTGGGCTCGGCAGCAACACCAAGATGCAGTGCTCAAACCCGCTGCTGTTTTTCATGCAGATATTGCTTGGCTTGCTGCGGTTATCATCAACAGCGGCACAATGGGATGCGCTACAGCTGCAACATTTAGCGCCCAACACGACGATCGAAGGACTACCGCCCCATGACGTGCTTCGCTACCGGCCATGTGATGGCGTCCCGGGCGGCGCTACACTACAATTCTTGGAACCGGCAGATCTATCGGCATCGAGGATCACAGCTATAAAACAAGCTTCGCAAGGACCGTGTGGCAGTGGGCTCGGCAGCAACACCAAGATGCAGTGCTCAAACCCGCTGCTGTTTTTCATGCAGGTGAGAAAACGCAACGCTAAATCTTATCATAGCGATGACGTCTGCCTACTTTTGCTGCCGTGCCCACGGTCCATAACGCTATTGTGTGAAATGTTACACGATGTCATTAATTCTCTAACATTTTTGTTGCTTCTCGGTGGCGACATCGAAGAAAATCCGGGACCTACAGTAGCAGAACAGCTAAAACTGATAGCTGAAGACATTCAGGAAATTAAGAACGGAAAAACTGAAATCAACGAAAAGTTGAATGCAATAGATAAAAAGATTGAGAAAATCGGCGGGCTTGAAAAACAAATAGTAGACTGTACGAAAAGAATATCGGAGCTGGAAAACGGTCTCTCGGCTATGGCAAAAAAAGTCGACGAGTTAGAAAACAGAAGCCGGCGATCTAACCTTATCATTTATGGTGTGAAAGAACAACAGAATGAAACGTCTAAATCTTTACACGATGTGGTTGCGAAAAATATATTCCAAGATATACTAGAATTCACTACCTCAGGAATAGAGAGAATTCACCGACTCGGTGCTCGAAAACCGGGTAACGAACAAAAAGTAAGACCAGTAATCCTAAGGCTATTGGACTACCGTGACAAAATTAACATCCTAAAACGGTGTTCAAGACTTAAAGACACAGGCTTCTCGATTAGCGAAGACTTCTCCCAGCCAATTCGTGACATCAGAAGAAAGTTGTGGCAAAAAACAAAAGTCAATCGTGAGCGCCATGAGAAGGTCTCATTAGTTTACGATAAAGTTCGCATAAATGGCCGCCTATTCTCCTGGGACAGTGAACGAAATGACATCGTTGAGGCTGAAAAAAACGAAGAACAAAGACGCGCAAAAGCGCGACACACTCGCAACCATCCACGTTGACACTTTTGAATGTGAATTGTCGAAGCATTATCAATAAAACACATGAACTCGAAGCTGTCCTACTGTCTTATCAAGATGAAAAAAAAAAAAAAACGTACAGCGCGAACACAAGACGGGAATACTAAAGAGGGGGACACAGACAAGCGCTGACTAGCAACTGAATTTTTATTAACACAGAAGCGAAATATATACGGAAAAAAAAATAACAGAAACAAGAAAACTGAAAAAATTACAGCATGACAAGGATACTTCCATGTTATTGTTACACGCGCTCTTCTAAAAAAGATAATTCTTTGGCCGATAACCCGATGGAAGCCATGCTGATGCATAGCGAACCTTCTTTTGCGATATGAGCGGCTTCAATGATTTCACGAGTACGCATGTCCTGATGTCTACCGATGATTGTTGTTTCTTCAAACAGGGGTGTGCAACCGCAGGAACTGCAATGAATGGCCAAAAAACCTTCTTTGGCGTTGCGCACATTATTCTTGTGCTCTCGGAGGCGGTCATTTAGACACCTTCCAGTTTGGCCTATATAACAACACCCACATGAAAGTGGAATGCGATAAATGACATTATGTGAACATTCTAGAAATTTATTACGATGCTTGGTAGTGCACTGGTGTTTCCTTTTTTTAACAGGACAGGTGACACGCGAAAGATATGACAATTTGTGAGGTGCTGAAAAAACCACTCGAACGCCGCACTGTTGTCCTATTTTTCTGAGACGATGTGAAATATTATGCATGTATGGTATGACCGAAATCTTCTTGCCTCGACCGGTTTCCATGCTTGCCTGCTGAACATTTTCCTGGCAGCTTTTCTTCTTTTTTCTGTAAATTACTTCCGCTACCGATGTGAGCAGCTTTTGTGGATAACCTGCTGCTTCGAGCCGACGAATCTGCGCCAAGAAACTTCTAGTGACAACGTGGTGACAAGATTTATCTAATGCGTTGGAAAGACATGTTTGAACAATGCTTCGCTTGACTAATTTTGTGTGTGACGATGTGTACGGCAACAACGGTTTTTGTGCTCGTGGTTCGTACATCCAACATGAATGTTGATTGGCAAATGTTAGTCTGAGATCTAAAAAACGAATGCTGTTGTCTTCTGGCATTTCATGTGTGATACACAGAGGCGACAGGCACTCTTTAAACAAAGATATGAGGTGACTTGTTGCAACTTGAAAGTTATCTGCATTGCGCTTGAGAATCACAAGATAATCATCTACAAAACGGAAGGTTTTCAGAACACTGCTACCAGTGAGCCGTGCGTTAAGAGCTCTGTCTAGCTTTGCTAGATAGAGGTCACTCAACAGTGGGGCAATACATGAGCCTATAGACACACCATTCTTTTGAAGAAAAATTTCGTTGTTCCATTCAACATAGGTAGATTTAAGGTAAAACGAGACAAGGTCAAGGAAAGCGCCGCCACTAATACAAGTCGTGTTCTGGAATGCTACGGATCCAAATTCATCGATGCATTCTTCGATACATAAAATTAGTTCTTCGGATGGCAGAGAATAATACAGGTCTTTCACATCGATTGAAAAGGCGGTGAGCTGTTCGTTCGGGTTTTTGTTTATGAAGCTTATGACTTCTTGCGAATTACGGATGAGGAAGGGATCATCAATTCTGAGCAGCTTCAAATTTTGTTGAATGAAACTCGCTAGTGCTTTCTGCCACGTTCCTTTTTCTGAAATTATTACACGAAAAGGTGAGTCTTCTTTGTGGGTTTTGCATGAAAAAAACATATCTAGGGCTAAATTCTGACATTTACCTATCGTTAGTGCCAGCTTTTTTAGATCTAGTTGCGAGCAAAGTAAGATGGCTTTTCCCTTAACTTTTGCTAGGGATACATCAGGGCACCGTTTAAACACAGAGAGAACAGCGTCATGCGCTTTTTGAAGGTACACATCATTTGGTAGTACAGCAAAACCTCCCTCTTTATCTGCTGGTACGACACACAGTTCATTCCGGAGCAAGAACGTAGAGACTTTCTTTAGAGGCAAGTTGTGGCTTGTGGGCTTACCATGCTTCAGAACGTCAACGCCCTCGGAGACGCACCTGTCGCACTCATTCGTCGGTGCGAGGCTTGAGACCTGTCGAACCACAGATAGCAGCTCCGCGGGTGTCTTTCTCTGTTCCACTGCAAACTTTGGGCCCAGCCCCAGGGTGCGGCGCACCTGTTCTGAAAGCTGGACGTCATCGGCGACGTGGACGACGCCTTCCTGACGCGGTCTAGTTGGCTGCACAATCCGTAGTTGCCTCAGAGCACATTGCCACATATGATCGACAGTGGAGTCTATAAGATTGTTATATTCTCGCCACCTTTTTCTCCTGGCAGCTGGTAGCCTTTCGTTGTGGTGAAGTTGTAGATTCAGGGTGTCCCGGTGGAGTCGTGCTTGTCTTTGCCATTCGGACCTTAGGATTTTGCACATCCTAACGCCATGGTGGTCCGAAGGGCTGAAGCCACCAAACAAGCTTTTTACATCCGGAGGGAGCTGTTTTTTTCGAATGCAGAATGATAAGATGCGGGCACGGCACAGGGCGACGGAGATGAGGGTAATGAGCAAAGAGGAATGCACAGCAGTAGGAGTAAAGAAGCCCGAGGAACTAGAAATATAACTTAGAAGAGTGAAACTTTGGGCTAGTTGGTATTGCATGATGAAAAACGTACAGCGCGAACACAAGACGGGAATACTAAAGAGGGGGACACAGACAAGCGCTGACTAGCAACTGAATTTTTATTAACACAGAAGCGAAATATATACGGAAAAAAAAATAACAGAAACAAGAAAACTGAAGAAATTACAGCATGACAAGGATACTTCCATGTTATTGTTACACGCGCTCTTCTAAAAAAGATAATTCTTTGGCCGATAACCCGATGGAAGCCATGCTGATGCATAGCGAACCTTCTTTTGCGATATGAGCGGCTTCAATGATTTCACGAGTACGCATGTCCTGATGTCTACCGATGATTGTTGTTTCTTCAAACAGGGGTGTGCAACCGCAGGAACTGCAATGAATGGCCAAAAAACCTTCTTTGGCGTTGCGCACATTATTCTTGTGCTCTCGGAGGCGGTCATTTAGACACCTTCCAGTTTGGCCTATATAACAACACCCACATGAAAGTGGAATGCGATAAATGACATTATGTGAACATTCTAGAAATTTATTACGATGCTTGGTAGTGCACTGGTGTTTCCTTTTTTTAACAGGACAGGTGACACGCGAAAGATATGACAATTTGTGAGGTGCTGAAAAAACCACTCGAACGCCGCACTGTTGTCCTATTTTTCTGAGACGATGTGAAATATTATGCATGTATGGTATGACCGAAATCTTCTTGCCTCGACCGGTTTCCATGCTTGCCTGCTGAACATTTTCCTGGCAGCTTTTCTTCTTTTTTCTGTAAATTACTTCCGCTACCGATGTGAGCAGCTTTTGTGGATAACCTGCTGCTTCGAGCCGACGAATCTGCGCCAAGAAACTTCTAGTGACAACGTGGTGACAAGATTTATCTAATGCGTTGGAAAGACATGTTTGAACAATGCTTCGCTTGACTAATTTTGTGTGTGACGATGTGTACGGCAACAACGGTTTTTGTGCTCGTGGTTCGTACATCCAACATGAATGTTGATTGGCAAATGTTAGTCTGAGATCTAAAAAACGAATGCTGTTGTCTTCTGGCATTTCATGTGTGATACACAGAGGCGACAGGCACTCTTTAAACAAAGATATGAGGTGACTTGTTGCAACTTGAAAGTTATCTGCATTGCGCTTGAGAATCACAAGATAATCATCTACAAAACGGAAGGTTTTCAGAACACTGCTACCAGTGAGCCGTGCGTTAAGAGCTCTGTCTAGCTTTGCTAGATAGAGGTCACTCAACAGTGGGGCAATACATGAGCCTATAGACACACCATTCTTTTGAAGAAAAATTTCGTTGTTCCATTCAACATAGGTAGATTTAAGGTAAAACGAGACAAGGTCAAGGAAAGCGCCGCCACTAATACAAGTCGTGTTCTGGAATGCTACGGATCCAAATTCATCGATGCATTCTTCGATACATAAAATTAGTTCTTCGGATGGCAGAGAATAATACAGGTCTTTCACATCGATTGAAAAGGCGGTGAGCTGTTCGTTCGGGTTTTTGTTTATGAAGCTTATGACTTCTTGCGAATTACGGATGAGGAAGGGATCATCAATTCTGAGCAGCTTCAAATTTTGTTGAATGAAACTCGCTAGTGCTTTCTGCCACGTTCCTTTTTCTGAAATTATTACACGAAAAGGTGAGTCTTCTTTGTGGGTTTTGCATGAAAAAAACATATCTAGGGCTAAATTCTGACATTTACCTATCGTTAGTGCCAGCTTTTTTAGATCTAGTTGCGAGCAAAGTAAGATGGCTTTTCCCTTAACTTTTGCTAGGGATACATCAGGGCACCGTTTAAACACAGAGAGAACAGCGTCATGCGCTTTTTGAAGGTACACATCATTTGGTAGTACAGCAAAACCTCCCTCTTTATCTGCTGGTACGACACACAGTTCATTCCGGAGCAAGAACGTAGAGACTTTCTTTAGAGGCAAGTTGTGGCTTGTGGGCTTACCATGCTTCAGAACGTCAACGCCCTCGGAGACGCACCTGTCGCACTCATTCGTCGGTGCGAGGCTTGAGACCTGTCGAACCACAGATAGCAGCTCCGCGGGTGTCTTTCTCTGTTCCACTGCAAACTTTGGGCCCAGCCCCAGGGTGCGGCGCACCTGTTCTGAAAGCTGGACGTCATCGGCGACGTGGACGACGCCTTCCTGACGCGGTCTAGTTGGCTGCACAATCCGTAGTTGCCTCAGAGCACATTGCCACATATGATCGACAGTGGAGTCTATAAGATTGTTATATTCTCGCCACCTTTTTCTCCTGGCAGCTGGTAGCCTTTCGTTGTGGTGAAGTTGTAGATTCAGGGTGTCCCGGTGGAGTCGTGCTTGTCTTTGCCATTCGGACCTTAGGATTTTGCACATCCTAACGCCATAGTGGTCCGAAGGGCTGAAGCCACCAAACAAGCTTTTTACATCCGGAGGGAGCTGTTTTTTTCGAATGCAGAATGATAAGATGCGGGCACGGCACAGGGCGACGGAGATGAGGGTAATGAGCAAAGAGGAATGCACAGCAGTAGGAGTAAAGAAGCCCGAGGAACTAGAAATATAACTTAGAAGAGTGAAACTTTGGGCTAGTTGGTATTGCATGATGAAAAACGTACAGCGCGAACACAAGACGGGAATACTAAAGAGGGGGACACAGACAAGCGCTGACTAGCAACTGAATTTTTATTAACACAGAAGCGAAATATATACGGAAAAAAAAATAACAGAAACAAGAAAACTGAAGAAATTACAGCATGACAAGGATACTTCCATGTTATTGTTACACGCGCTCTTCTAAAAAAGATAATTCTTTGGCCGATAACCCGATGGAAGCCATGCTGATGCATAGCGAACCTTCTTTTGCGATATGAGCGGCTTCAATGATTTCACGAGTACGCATGTCCTGATGTCTACCGATGATTGTTTTTTCTTCAAACAGGGGTGTGCAACCGCAGGAACTGCAATGAATGGCCAAAAAACCTTCTTTGGCGTTGCGCACATTATTCTTGTGCTCTCGGAGGCGGTCATTTAGACACCTTCCAGTTTGGCCTATATAACAACACCCACATGAAAGTGGAATGCGATAAATGACATTATGTGAACATTCTAGAAATTTATTACGATGCTTGGTAGTGCACTGGTGTTTCCTTTTTTTAACAGGACAGGTGACACGCGAAAGATATGACAATTTGTGAGGTGCTGAAAAAACCACTCGAACGCCGCACTGTTGTCCTATTTTTCTGAGACGATGTGAAATATTATGCATGTATGGTATGACCGAAATCTTCTTGCCTCGACCGGTTTCCATGCTTGCCTGCTGAACATTTTCCTGGCAGCTTTTCTTCTTTTTTCTGTAAATTACTTCCGCTACCGATGTGAGCAGCTTTTGTGGATAACCTGCTGCTTCGAGCCGACGAATCTGCGCCAAGAAACTTCTAGTGACAACGTGGTGACAAGATTTATCTAATGCGTTGGAAAGACATGTTTGAACAATGCTTCGCTTGACTAATTTTGTGTGTGACGATGTGTACGGCAACAACGGTTTTTGTGCTCGTGGTTCGTACATCCAACATGAATGTTGATTGGCAAATGTTAGTCTGAGATCTAAAAAACGAATGCTGTTGTCTTCTGGCATTTCATGTGTGATACACAGAGGCGACAGGCACTCTTTAAACAAAGATATGAGGTGACTTGTTGCAACTTGAAAGTTATCTGCATTGCGCTTGAGAATCACAAGATAATCATCTACAAAACGGAAGGTTTTCAGAACACTGCTACCAGTGAGCCGTGCGTTAAGAGCTCTGTCTAGCTTTGCTAGATAGAGGTCACTCAACAGTGGGGCAATACATGAGCCTATAGACACACCATTCTTATGAAGAAAAATTTCGTTGTTCCATTCAACATAGGTAGATTTAAGGTAAAACGAGACAAGGTCAAGGAAAGCGCCGCCACTAATACAAGTCGTGTTCTGGAATGCTACGGATCCAAATTCATCGATGCATTCTTCGATACATAAAATTAGTTCTTCGGATGGCAGAGAATAATACAGGTCTTTCACATCGATTGAAAAGGCGGTGAGCTGTTCGTTCGGGTTTTTGTTTATGAAGCTTATGACTTCTTGCGAATTACGGATGAGGAAGGGATCATCAATTCTGAGCAGCTTCAAATTTTGTTGAATGAAACTCGCTAGTGCTTTCTGCCACGTTCCTTTTTCTGAAATTATTACACGAAAAGGTGAGTCTTCTTTGTGGGTTTTGCATGAAAAAAACATATCTAGGGCTAAATTCTGACATTTACCTATCGTTAGTGCCAGCTTTTTTAGATCTAGTTGCGAGCAAAGTAAGATGGCTTTTCCCTTAACTTTTGCTAGGGATACATCAGGGCACCGTTTAAACACAGAGAGAACAGCGTCATGCGCTTTTTGAAGGTACACATCATTTGGTAGTACAGCAAAACCTCCCTCTTTATCTGCTGGTACGACACACAGTTCATTCCGGAGCAAGAACGTAGAGACTTTCTTTAGAGGCAAGTTGTGGCTTGTGGGCTTACCATGCTTCAGAACGTCAACGCCCTCGGAGACGCACCTGTCGCACTCATTCGTCGGTGCGAGGCTTGAGACCTGTCGAACCACAGATAGCAGCTCCGCGGGTGTCTTTCTCTGTTCCACTGCAAACTTTGGGCCCAGCCCCAGGGTGCGGCGCACCTGTTCTGAAAGCTGGACGTCATCGGCGACGTGGACGACGCCTTCCTGACGCGGTCTAGTTGGCTGCACAATCCGTAGTTGCCTCAGAGCACATTGCCACATATGATCGACAGTGGAGTCTATAAGATTGTTATATTCTCGCCACCTTTTCTCCTGGCAGCTGGTAGCCTTTCGTTGTGGTGAAGTTGTAGATTCAGGGTGTCCCGGTGGAGTCGTGCTTGTCTTTGCCATTCGGACCTTAGGATTTTGCACATCCTAACGCCATGGTGGTCCGAAGGGCTGAAGCCACCAAACAAGCTTTTTACATCCGGAGGGAGCTGTTTTTTTCGAATGCAGAATGATAAGATGCGGGCACGGCACAGGGCGACGGAGATGAGGGTAATGAGCAAAGAGGAATGCACAGCAGTAGGAGTAAAGAAGCCCGAGGAACTAGAAATATAACTTAGAAGAGTGAAACTTTGGGCTAGTTGGTATTGCATGATGAAAAACGTACAGCGCGAACACAAGACGGGAATACTAAAGAGGGGGACACAGACAAGCGCTGACTAGCAACTGAATTTTTATTAACACAGAAGCGAAATATATACGGAAAAAAAAAATAACAGAAACAAGAAAACTGAAGAAATTACAGCATGACAAGGATACTTCCATGTTATTGTTACACGCGCTCTTCTAAAAAAGATAATTCTTTGGCCGATAACCCGATGGAAGCCATGCTGATGCATAGCGAACCTTCTTTTGCGATATGAGCGGCTTCAATGATTTCACGAGTACGCATGTCCTGATGTCTACCGATGATTGTTGTTTCTTCAAACAGGGGTGTGCAACCGCAGGAACTGCAATGAATGGCCAAAAACCTTCTTTGGCGTTGCGCACATCTTGTGATTCTCAAGCGCAATGCAGATAACTTTCAAGTTGCAACAAGTCACCTCATATCTTTGTTTAAAGAGTGCCTGTCGCCTCTGTGTATCACACATGAAATGCCAGAAGACAACAGCATTCGTTTTTTAGATCTCAGACTAACATTTGCCAATCAACATTCATGTTGGATGTACGAACCACGAGCACAAAAACCGTTGTTGCCGTACACATCGTCACACACAAAATTAGTCAAGCGAAGCATTGTTCAAACATGTCTTTCCAACGCATTAGATAAATCTTGTCACCACGTTGTCACTAGAAGTTTCTTGGCGCAGATTCGTCGGCTCGAAGCAGCAGGTTATCCACAAAAGCTGCTCACATCGGTAGCGGAAGTAATTTACAGAAAAAAGAAGAAAAGCTGCCAGGAAAATGTTCAGCAGGCAAGCATGGAAACCGGTCGAGGCAAGAAGATTTCGGTCATACCATACATGCATAATATTTCACATCGTCTCAGAAAAATAGGACAACAGTGCGGCGTTCGAGTGGTTTTTTCAGCACCTCACAAATTGTCATATCTTTCGCGTGTCACCTGTCCTGTTAAAAAAAGGAAACACCAGTGCACTACCAAGCATCGTAATAAATTTCTAGAATGTTCACATAATGTCATTTATCGCATTCCACTTTCATGTGGGTGTTGTTATATAGGCCAAACTGGAAGGTGTCTAAATGACCGCCTCCGAGAGCACAAGAATAATGTGCGCAACGCCAAAGAAGGTTTTTGGCCATTCATTGCAGTTCCTGCGGTTGCACACCCCTGTTTGAAGAAACAACAATCATCGGTAGACATCAGGACATGCGTACTCGTGAAATCATTGAAGCCGCTCATATCGCAAAAGAAGGTTCGCTATGCATCAGCATGGCTTCCATCGGGTTATCGGCCAAAGAATTATCTTTTTTAGAAGAGCGCGTGTAACAATAACATGGAAGTATCCTTGTCATGCTGTAATTTCTTCAGTTTTCTTGTTTCTGTTATTTTTTTTCCGTATATATTTCGCTTCTGTGTTAATAAAAATTCAGTTGCTAGTCAGCGCTTGTCTGTGTCCCCCTCTTTAGTATTCCCGTCTTGTGTTCGCGCTGTACGTTTTTCATCATGCAATACCAACTAGCCCAAAGTTTCACTCTTCTAAATGTCTTATCAACCTGATATTGTAGCGCTCACTGAAACGTGGATGCATTCCGGTATCCTAGACCACGAGGTAGTACCGCCAGGGTATGCGATTCTACGCAAGGACAGAAAAACGAGAGGAGGAGGAGTAGCCTTATTAATTCGTCACGGTATTCCCTACACAGCTATGCCCATGGCATCTGACATCGAAGCAGTATGGTGTAAATTCTACGTCAAGGATGAAATAACCTACATTGGCGTCGTTTACAGACCACCTGATGCTGAAGTTTCATTTTTAGAAGCACTGTACGATTATATGCTTACGCACGCTCTTCGCGGTAAAAAAATCATTGTAGCAGGTGATTTTAACCTGCCTGAAGTGAAATGGGACTCGCTGAATCTGGCGACGAAGACTGGCAACGTGCTTGCTGATATCATGTTCACATTTAACCTCACACAAGTTGTTACAGTTCCTACACGTAATCAAGGCTCTTTCGCTTCTATTCTAGATCTTTTTTTTGTAAGTGATCACTTTTTAAAATATCCTATCAACGTAGAGACATTAGAAGGCCTATCTGATCATAAAATAGTCTCGTGTTGTTTACAATATCCAAGCGCTATTCATACGAAAGCTACAACAAAACGGGTACCTGCTTTTAAAAGAGCGGACGACGCTGCCATCATGACATACCTTGCTCTCGAATTTTCCAACTTTTTGGACCTCTACTCAAATGAACACTCAACGGTAAATATGATATGGTCCACATTCAGTAATATTGTTAGGCACTGCATAGACAACTTTGTTCCAACAGTTACAAAAAGCATCAGAAAGCACAATCCATGGATCACGCGCGACATAATTCATATGAAGCGTAAACTAAAAAGGCTCAGAAAAGCTCAGAAAGTTCACCCACGCAATTGTATTGCGTCGGAAATCCCAGCACTAGCTAGGTCCCTTAAGAACCAAGTGAATTTGGCGAAAAAGCGCTTTCTCAGTCACTCTTTACACAGTTTTATCAAAACAGCGCCTCATAAGTTCTGGCGATACATAAGTGTGAAACATACTAACAAAGCCTATACGCCTACCCCGGGAGGAAAACAGACAGCCGATCATTTCAACAGCTACTTTCAGTCTGTTTTCACCGCTGATAATGGCCTACTTCAACGCGACCAGTTCAGACCAAGTGGCGTAGATACACCATTAGATACCCCCTTCATATCGCAGGCGGGTGTATTATCCCTCTTGCTAAACCTCGATGAAAAGAAAAGCACTGGTCCAGATGACATTCCAAATGCCTTTTTAAAGCGGTACGCTGAGCCTGTAAGCAAATTCCTTCAGCTAATATATTTAAAGTCACTTCGCGTTGGTCATCTTCCAGCTGACTGGAAATTAGCAAAGATAATACCCGTGCATAAATCAGGTGATACGTTTTCCCCTGCTAACTACAGGCCCATATCTCTGACATGCACATCTTGCAAAATACTGGAACATATCATCCTGAAATATTTAACAGAGTTTGTCGAAAGTCACAACATATTACACTCCAATCAGCATGGGTTCCGCAGTGGCCTGTCGACTGTTACTCAATTAGTAGAAACGCTTCATGACTTTGCCAAAGATGTTAACAGCCAACTACAAATAGATGTAATATTTATGGACTTTTCAAAGGCTTTCGACCGGGTTTCCCACCTGAAGCTTAACTATAAACTAAGATGTCTATTAGGCGAAGGACCACTCACACGTTGGATTGAAGATTATCTTTCAGACCGTTATCAGTACGTACAGTACAATGCCCATGTATCTGATACTGTTCCCGTTCTATCTGGTGTACCGCAGGGTTCTGTATTAGCCCCGATGCTATTCTTACTATATATAAACGATATTACTAAGCACGTCGACGTAAACATTAGATTATTTGCAGATGACTGTGTACTGTACCACACAATCAAAACTGAAGATGACCAAACAAAACTTAGTAATTCTCTGTACAAAGTGTCTCAATGGTGCTCAGACTGGCAAATGGTGTTAAATGCAGAAAAGACAGTCTACATGAACATTACTAACAAAAAATCAACACTTACCTTTCCTTACAGTATCAACGGCACCCCACTACGAAATGTTTCACAGTACAAATATCTGGGTGTAACGATAAGCAGTGACCTAAGCTGGAATGCGCACGTGCAGCAAATTTCTAAAAAAGCAATGAATAAATTGTTCTTTCTCAAACGATCGCTTGCCGGATCTACCTTTGAAACACGTTCTCTTGCCTACACCAGTCTTATCCGACCGACATTGGAATACGCCAGTATTACGTGGTTTCCACACACTAAATACAACATCGCTGCGCTTGAGCGCGTACAAAGGAAAGCTGTCCGTTTTATTTTCAACCGCTACAGGCGTAGCGATTCCCCAACAGAACTTCTTCGGCAGGCTGGTCTCACTACCTTGTCTAACCGAGCGAGAGTGCACAGATTGAAATTCCTATATTTGTTGTTAAAAAATAATTTTAAGATCAACCCCAGGTCATTTGTTACATACAGCTCTGCCAGAGAAACGCGACACAAACACAAATTCACGTTAGAAGAATTTCGTCCTACTAATAATGTATTTCGCTTCTCTTTTTTTCCACGAGTTGTAAGAGAATGGAATGCCTTAGATGAAATTACTGTTACTCAGCCTACGCTAGAATTATTCTCTGAACTCGTGGAGAGAGCTGTTTGACACAGACACATGTCACTCTGGTTATTGTTATTGTGATATTGATGTAGTATGCTTGTTTTAATCTCTTGCTGTGTGTAAATTTAGAGTGTATCTTTTCGTTTATACGTGTATATGTCTATTTCTTACAGAGCGCATAATATGCTCTCCGCATTACTTCTGTACATTCATGTATAAATCAACTCCCACCCCTGTAATAATCCCTTTGAGGGATTGGCAGTATTTTGAAATAAATAAATAAATAAAATAAGATGACGAATCAGAAGTGGAAACAGCATTGATGGTACACAACCTGGGACCGCGCGTGTCATCGGGTACGTCCAGGACTTGTGCGTCGTCGACTGGTTCCACTCTGCCGAGACATTCCCCTCGAAGCAAGGTAACAGCGTACGGGGACGGGTTGGTTACAAAAATATCAGTGTTGCCCTGGTTGACCTGCACGGTCGCAAAAGGTACTAGCAACCCTTTCCTGCTGCAAGCGCGGTCAGATGGCGAAACAAGTCCAATGGTGTCGGAGAGACCAGCGCAGTAGACAGACACAGCCGTCGCCGAGTTTAGAGGCACTGTTGTATCGTCTTTCGTTAGAATCTTGCTCAGTGTCGGGGGGACTGTCTTCTGGCGTCAAATGCGAGAAGGGTGAGAGCTCAATTTCGGCGGCGGCACAATGGATGACGGCGTCATGGCGGGAGAGAAAGTCCCATCCCAGGATGACGTCATGAGAGCATGCCTGAATGATGAACTGGGCGACATAAAGAACGTCCTGGATGACAACGCGAGCTGTGCACCCTGCTGTAGGATGAATGCGGTGCAAACTTGCAGTACGGAGGGATAACCCAGAAAGTGGCGTCGTCACTTTTCGAAGTAAGCGGCAGAGTTTTTCGTCCATAACTGATACGGCAGCTCCAGTGTCAATAAGAGCCGATGCACAAACACCGTCCACAAGCACGTCAATGACATTCGAGGGGCTGCTCTGAGGGCTTTCACATTGCGATAGCGTCGCAGTCCTTGCCCCGGGGACTGCGACGACTAGTTTTCCCGCTCATGAGCAGCCGCACTTGGCCGCATGGGGGACAGTGAACGACGTCGTGGAGACGGCGATCTTCGAGGTCGACCTGGGCGAGACCGAGGTGACATATACGGCGGTTCTTCGTGATAAGGATGGCTGAGTTGGCCAGCAACAGGTGAAGAAATCGGAGCCGGCTGTACGCTATTGGAGGAGGCGTTTGCTGAGAAGCGTCGTGGTACATAGTAAATGGCAGGGTACGTGATCGTAGCTCCAAAGGCATAGACAGGGATCGCAGCACCTCCACCAAATTGTTAAGGCGTTTATTAGCGGGCAACGAGCCAGAATATACAATGGCGACAGTCACAGCCAAGCACGGGCTCTCAGCGCGAGCGGCGTCCTTGTTGGGTAGCCCCACTAGAAGGTACTCAAGAGTTCGACCAATTTCAGAGTTCAGAGGCTTCGCTACAATATATATATATATATATATATATATATATATATATATATATATATATAATAAGGGAAAGAAGTGTATGCCTAAGGGCTCCTTTTTCCGTGTTTTAACACAATATAAATGAGATCAAACAGACAGTAATGCCAAGGAATGTAAAGGGGAAGTTATTAAAACCAATGGAATGTAAACAAGAAAGAAAAGTGGATGAAAAAATTACCAACTGTGAGCAGGAATCGAACCTACGACCTTCGAATTACGCGTTCGATGCTCTAACCACTTAGCTATCACAGCGGCCCTCCCTCCATCCACTTTTTTGGGTTTATCTGTGAATTTAGAAGTAGGAGTGACAGTCAGCGCCTTCTATAAGCCAAACGACGAG